>CM069243.1:18581636-18887871 GCA_035582765.1 Acer negundo
ATTTTTCTTTCTAACTTGTTTGAATCTTACTTTTAGCATTCTATTAACATCTACTTCTTGGATTAAATCTTCAGTTTTTTCTATTATTTATTTTCCCTTATTATTATAGTTCAAAATATTTCTAACTCTACTGACCGTTGATAATCTTACGCTAGAGTTTCTTGCTAGTTCCATGCTTGCTAGGAAGATTTATGTTTTGGTCCTAATATGTCTTTAATATCTACTTTAGGTTGACTAGGAGAAGGTTGTGCTTCTAGCTTTTTCTCTACTAGATCTATTCTCTTGACTAACCAGGCTACGTAATCTAGATATAGCTGTCTGTTTATAATTCTAATTGTATTATGTTCTATTTCTTCGATTCTTTCTAAAGTTTTAACAAATAATTTTATTATGGTGTTACACTGTCCTTGAGTAACTGTGTTAATTTCTATATTAAATTTCTTAACACTTATGTCTACAGGTAAATTATTCGGAGCTTATGTTCTTAGTTCGTTATGTGTCTTTTTAAAGTGGTTTATTCGATTAGTCTTTTCAATTGGAACTTCAACTCTTTCTGAGTTCGCTTTATGTCTTCTGCTTCTAGGCAGAGACTTTATTGGTTGGCAGTATTTTATTGGTTGTTATTTGTGGGTTAATTTGAGGAGTGACTGGTGCATTGTTAAATTATATATAGAAAGAGTGATAGATTCTTAAATTTTAGCTCCATTCATTTTGTTTTCGCATTGAATTGACATGTATACTATTAATAGATGAGGGACATATAGGTTATTTCAAACTATTTGATTTAATTTTTAATTTATACAGTAAATGGGCATTTTTGGGGAGCCTATAACAAATTCAAATTTCATCTTATGTAAAATCTTTAAGCGCTGGTGTGCCATTTGAATCCTTATCCGGTGTTTGGTATAGTTTTGGAATATGGGATTAATAATCCCAAAAGTAAAATAATCCCATGCTGATAGGATATAAACTCATCTCTCCCGTGTTTTTATTAGTCACAGGACTATTTATATATGAGCCCACCATATTTAATTCATCTCTTTCTTTTACATCACCGATCCCAACAACCCATCTTTTTTCTCTCTTTCAACATATTTCAACGTATCTCAACGCATAACTAATTTTTTTTATATATAAAAAAATATCTAGTTTTTTTTTTTTAAACGATTTAATAACAAATTAATTATAAAATTAAAATTTATTTAAAATTAATATTAATTTGTAATTTTATTTAAAATTAATTCTGAATATTATTAATTTAATAATATATAAATTAAAATATCTATTTCATCGAAACAGTTATTCCAATAATTTGTTATTCAATTTTCATTTCATTATTAGAGACTCAGATTATTTCAATCTTAATTCCTCTCAACGGGATTAAGGAACATATATTCGTTGGGCCCATCATAATCCTATATATATATATAATTTATATATTATTAAATAAACAAATTTTAAAATTTTAAAATATTTACATTTATTTAAAAATAATATAAGCCTATATTTTAAATATATTTTTGGAAATTTTTAATTTAATAATATATAAATTAAACCATTTATTTTCTTCAAATATATATTTCAATAATTTATTATTCAATATTAAAATATTATCAAATTAAAAAATTTATTATATTTAATCCAATCTTATGTTTCACCAAACAAAACATAGTGTTAATTTAGTCCAGTCACATGTTTCTTCAAACACAATATAGTATTAATTTAATCCAGTCCAGTTCAATCCAATTTCATATAATCCTAGTCTCATCTTAATTCAATTCAATCCCATAAAAATAATCTAATCCAATCTCGTGCACCAAACAAAGCCTTAATATATAGGATTCTTTATGTTATTGTACTAAAGTTTGCAGGTAGCAGTGGCCTAGAAGCAGCCTAGCATGGAGTGCAGCCCAGGTTTGAAAACTCTCTGCAATATCTTTTATTTATTACCCATTTCTTCCATTTCTAGGAATATCCAAATTTTGTTTGTGAAGTGATTTGTATACCTAATTTAACTTATCATAGTGTACTTTTTTTTTTGTTTTGACAATATCATCATAGTGCAGTTTTCAAAAAAATAAAATAAATTATTATAGTGTATATTGGATGTGTTTGAAAATTGAATATAACAATGCTAATTATCCATTATTATTTTTAAAATAATTATATTTACATGAAATTGGATCATAATATTATAAATATATAATATGTTTAAGTATCATGCCATCACAAATAATATTATATATAATAATTATAATTTGAAAATTATAATTATTAATGAAGATGAAATATTTAAAAGGGTTATACTTATCTTACATAATATTTTTAATTATGAAAAAAAAAAAAAAAAAACGTCAAACTGATGTTAAAGCAATTAGCTGAAGCCCAAATATCGTAAAGATATCTCAATATGGGCCAAGCCCAGATGGGCCCAAATTAAACATCAAACTTATCGCATTCTTAATTATTACTATTTCAATTGATTACCACTTTGAGGTATTGATCATTTAATTAAATAACAGAAATTAAAATAATAATAAAAAAAAACATTATCACCAAACCCGATTTCCAATCCAATAAATATTTTTCAATATATGTTTGCCATTCAAATTAGATTTTTTATTAGTATTTTTAATTAGTTGAATAAATTTAAATTTATCTAACAAGTTAGTTTGTTTTTTTATTTTTTTATTTTTTATTTTTAAAAAAATTTTAATTTCTAACAACTCATATATATTATATATAAATATAATACAAATGTTAACAAATCAAGTTTTGTAGTCTAGCGATAAAGACTTACCACTTTGATATGAGGTTGCAAGTTTGATTCCTCATAACGTCAATTAATTGTCAATATTATCAAGAGTGGGCTAGACGGCAGATTAATTTTTAAAGTTCCAAAATCTTTGTAAACGAATGTATACTCTTAGTCAACAAAATAAATTCATCGGCTAAAACCTTAGCAGATGAATTTATTTCGTTGGCTAAAACTTGTGATTATTATAAAAGTTACATCAATACCAATCGGACCCTCAATTAGGTGTACACATTTTTTTTTTTTTATAAATAATTAAATGTAAATGATAGTGGTTGACATAGCTAAATAATTCCAACATAAGTGGACATCACAGTCATTCACAATGGAAAATAGGATCTGGATCCTCTCCACACACTTTGTGTCATCACATTGACATCATCTTCATAATCTATTGTCACGTGTTTAATATAGTAAATCAATGGTTTGAATTATTTTTATTAATTTTTATGTTTTTACACTGCAACAAGATATAATTAATCCAAACCATTAATTTAGGTAAGTACAAAGTGAAGACACAAAAGGTGAGGAGGGGATCTTAATTTCGGAAAATAAAAGCATCTTCAATGCAAATATTCATTTGGAGAAAATTGACTGCCACATAAAATAGATAGTTAAAAAGTTATAAAAACTCTCACAATGCAATTATCTAACTTCAATATAGAGATGACGTGGCAAAAAAAAAGTTAAAGATCATGAAATTGAGTTTCTAATTCTAGAAATTCTCTTAAAAATGCTAATTAGGATTTCTAACTCTTTTAACCAATAATATTAAAGCTCATTTAATTGTAAAATAAAATTGGAGAGAGTAAAATAATTGTTTTATTATGAGTAGTCATAAAATTGATGCATATTTAACTTTAGATAATTGCATTGAAAATGTGAATATACATTTCTTTAAAAAAAAAAATTTCAAAAGTAGGCCTATTATTAATATAAATGACGATATGAGACTACTTAGAAACTTAAAAATGCATATTTCATCGGAGATGCTCTAATGAAAATTAATTGAAAATAAGGACTAATTGTACAAACAACCCCCGAGTTTAGGGCTAATTATAGCTCGATGGAACTTTTACATTAAATTACACAATCATTCCCTTCTGTGTTAGTCAACTAATGGGAGACCTTAAGGGATGAAGGGTAAACATGTCATTTAAACAATAAGCTGGTCCAAAAAACATTGCAAGCAAATCTGGGCCTTTGGATTGATACAAAGATATCCAACTGTTTGAAAATAATAAAGAAATCTGCAAAAACAAAAAAAAAATATATATATATAATTTATCCATTTGTTCTTTCCAATATATTAAAATTTATACTTTCATTACCCCAACCAAAATTTTATACGATATGAAAATGTATCCATTCATTACACCAACCAAAAATCTATTCAATCCAAACCACGTACAAATTTCTTCCTCACTTCATATTTATCCAACCACAATCATCAACTCTTATTTTTATTTTTATTTTTTTTTTCTTTTTGATGCAACAATCATCAACTCTCAAACCACAGAAAAATGACAATTTCAGCAACTCCATTTTGAATAAGGGTTTGGCAACACAATTTTTTTCCCATTTATTTCTTACGGACTGCAAGTTCACTCCATAGCCCAGACTGTGGTAAACGGCGTTTTTGCATGAATCGGGAAAGTTGCACGAAAAAAGGAAATGTTTTATTCTAGAAGTTATTGTGCCTAAACAAAAAATGAATAAGAGTTTATCTTCGTGGAAACAAGAAAGTCTTATGCATGAAGAAGAAAAACTTTGTGTTGTATAAGAAGCCATGTGCGTGAAGAAAAAGTATTTTCTTATAGGATTCAAACTCTTTATGACTAGTATAAATAGAACCTTGTAACTAAATTATTTGTGTGGAGTAAAAGAACACCTGTAACATTAGAGAGATCCGAGGAGACCCCTAGGAAAATCCAGAGAGGGATCCAGGGAATATTTGGGGATCTAGAGGAGAGATCCGGAGGAGATATTCAGGGGAGACCTAGGGTGGTTGTACAAATTTACTACATATTTGATCTTTTCTCTGTTATCCTGATGGTTCGTGGTTTTTTTTTTTCCTGATTTAGAGTTTTCACGTATATCTTGTGTTTGTGTGATTGATTTATTTTCTCTCATCTTATTTTTCTATTAATAGACGTTTATTTGCTATATGTTATGGGTGAATATTAGACAAGTGCTTCTGCGTTCATCGATTCAATTCCCAACACCTAGTTTCAAATTAAGTTTTCTAAGTCAAGTGTGAAATTTGTGTCCATGAGAAGAACATGTAGAGTTTCCAATTTCCTGGAAAGTGTGTTTTTCTTTTGGTTGACTCGGAGTCACACTTATCAAATAAAACTATGAATTGGAATGTATGCTACATATCAATTAAAAAAAAAAAATAAACCTACCTAGCATTCCATAGTTTTTAGAGTAATCGGCACTACACCCCCCTTAGTATCCCGAATTCTTACCCCTGAATTAATTTTTTAGGTATTAAACCCTGAACTATTGAAAATTGGTAACATAGGATGGAATGCTTACGAACCCTAGTTCCATCTCATTTATAGTCACGTGTGAATCACATGTCTCCGTGCAAAGGGCATTTGGGTCATTTCGATGCCAAAATATGTGAGCTGAGATTGCTTCAATTGAAATTGATCTGTCCGGTGCCATAAAAAATTGATTCTGGCAGATATGGATTCAATGTATAGAGATTATATTATCGTTCAAGAAACAGTCATGCCTGAAAGTACAAAGATTATAGTTCAAAGATTTGATGCCAAAATGAAATTGATCTGTCTGGTGCCATAAATGATGCCAAAATCAAACCAAAATCGATTTAAAATCAATTCAAATCAAATCAAACTAGATGTCAAAATCAAACCAAAATCAATTTAAAATCAAACCAAAATCAACTCGAAATCAGTTCAAATCAAACCGAAATCAAGAACCGGGTGCGTTTGGATTTGGAGGCATAGTTGTTGGACACCAAAGAAGAAATCAAACCTCTGTCAAAGCACCCAAACCTCTGTCAAAGGAAATAAAATGGAGAAAAGAAGGAGAAGAAAAAAAAAAAAAAAGACGATCGACTGCGAGAGGAGATAGAGTGTCGATCTCCGCGTCCGGGAGGAGATCGAACGTCAATCGGCGGCGAGAGGTTGACGATCGTCGGTATAAATGGGACATTAACTGTCGTCCAAAGGAGAAAGACTACTATAAACCTCAGTCTCTCTTTGTTGCTTGGACACTCCTTTTGCTCGGCTCAAATCAGGTGTCACCACGGCGTGCGTCGACGTCGTCGCAGCTGGAACCTGTTACATGTTTCTCTAATTTTTGCTCGGCGGTCGTAGTCAATCTCCTATCAATGGAAGAGATCGCCGCTTCTCGCCGGCGCCGGCATAAAGAAGAGAGAGAGATCGAAGAGAATGTAGATAGAGGAGAGAATGTTGAGAAAAGATGAAGATTGAGATCTGGTTTCTTTTTTTTTTTTTCTTTCTAGATCTTCCAAGAATAATTCCTTAATTTCATTTAATTTCTTTTTCTTTAATATTTAAAAAGAAAATATTATTATTTAATTTTTCTTTAATGTTTTTCGATTTTTTTTTTTTAATATTTTGTTAAAAAAATTTCTTAGTTTAGTTTATTTCAATTTTTTTTTTTAATTTTTTTTAAAATTTTTAATTTCTGTTTTATGATCTGACAATTTGATTTATATGAAGGATTATTTTATGTTATTCCAACTTTACCCCTTCGTACGAAGACATGTGATACGCACGTGACGAGAAATGAGACGGAACTAGGGTTCCGTAAGCACTCCGTCCAATTTTGCTAATTTCTGATAGTTCAAGGAGTTTAATGCCTAAAAAATTAATTCAGGGGGCAGCATGCGGATTCGGGTATACTCGAGGGGGGTGTAGTGCTAATTACTCTAGTTTTTATTACAGATTACTACTATTTCAATAATTTCACAAAACTTTTATAGTTTATTCTGGTCCGGTTCTTCTGCCCACCCCTAGTTATACGTAAGGGTAAGATGTTAATTCAAAGTCTTCTGCAACATGCATGCGTGGAAAAATAGACTAGCATCCAATAAATACAAAATTTTGATCACTTTCATTGGGACAATGATATGTCTGCTGATCTGATTTTTTTCTTGACCTCACATAATCTCATGACAGATCTGATTTTTTATTACAGATTACTACTATTTCAATAATTTCACAAAACTTTTATAGTTTATTCTGGTCCGGTTCTTCTGCCCACCCCTAGTTATACGTAAGGGTAAGACGTCAATTCAAAGTCTTCTGCAACATGCATGTGTGGAAAAATAGACTAGCATCCAATAAATACAAAATTTTGATCACTTTCATTGGGACAATGATATGTCTGCTGATCTGATTTTTTTCTTGACCTCACATAATCTCATGACATATAAACATTGCAATGAATGAGTAGTTAATATGTGATTGGTTTTCACAACCACTTTATTAATAACCAATCACATGCTTTAAAAATGTTAGTAAAAAAACCATATTAATAGAGGATTCAAATCCCTATCGAATGCAATTGTTTGACTTTGTCAATCCAATTGTTTGCAATAGAAACTTAATTATCTCTTTTTATCTTTAGTAGATATATCCACACTCCATTGATTTGAGAATCATTAAGCTCAAAAATATATTGAGAAATAAGATAAATAAAGGGATTAATATTTTTTTTTTTAAAAAAAAGGGATTAATGAAGGGATTAGAAAAGGATATATATAGCAATAATTGAGAGCTGAATTAATTGTTCATTATACAATTTTCATTTAGAAAAGGAAAAAAAAAAAAAAAAAACAATATTATCTAATAATTTGTTCTTCAATTGAATGAAAGAAGAGAAATCATAAACAGTTAAAAGGATAGTAATAAGTATTTGAGATGATGAGACATTGATGACTTGATGTGCGGAAAAATACAATAACTTCCAAGAAATTGGAAATTTTGATACCTTTTATATGGATATGTACATCGATTAATTAATATCTATTGAAGTCTTTATACTTGACTTTGCCCGGGTCAAGCACTACAATTAAATGAATTAATCCTCAAATAAATCAAGATTACTATAATCTATGACAAAGTTAAAATGGACATCACAAATCTTACAATCGCATTCAGATTATGAAGATAATTATATCATTATAACAAATATAACAAGAAAAATCAGTTTAAAAACTTAAAAACAAATTAATAGAAATTAATAAAACGTAATATATAAGGTTAATTTTTCAATTTTTTTAATAATTTATATAAACCATTTTTATATCGAAAATGCTTTAAATTAAGTGTGAAATGTGTGCAGAAGAGAAGAACATGTAGACTTTTAAATTTCCAGGAAAACGTATTTTTCTTTTGGTTGGCTCGGAGTCGACCACCACTTCTCAAATAATGCAAGACTGAAAATAATTACAACCCAAGTGGCAAGATATCACAATCAATCACACTGGAAAATAATAATAACTTATGTGACTTGATTGTATATATCTACAAACCGACTGCTATTGTTTTTATAGCAGTGAAATAAAGGGACTTAAACAAAACAAAACAAAAATAAAATAAAATAAATGCTACATTTGACAGTAAACCTGTATTTCTCTAATTAATTAATTGCTTACACCGTGATCTTTTAATGTAGAGAAAATACGTTGCAAGTGGGTAAAACTTTTGTAAAACCTATCTAGCATGACATAGTTTTTAATACAGATTATTACTATTTTACAAAACTTTTTATAGTATATTTCGGTCCTGGTTCTTTATACATAAGGATAAGACGCCAGTTCAAAGTCTTTTGCAACATGCATGTGTGGAAAAATGGACTAGCATCCAATAAATACAAAATTTTGATCACTTTTATTGGGACAATGATATGTCTACTGAATACTACTTCTTGACTTCGTCAATCCAATCGCTTTCAATATAAACTTATCTCTCTTTATCAGTTCAAAATCATCCATAGCCACATAACTTTAAATGATATATATGGATTTGAATCCTCTAATAATCTGATTTTTTTCCTGACATTTTTAAAGCATGTGATTGGTCGCTATTAAAGTGATTGTGGAAACTAATCATATCTTAACCATATATTTATTGCAATGCTTATGTATCATGAGATTATGTGACATCAGGAAAAAGACCAGATCAGTAGAGGATCAAAATTTCGTCGCCTAATACCCTGCCCAACCATGATGTCCCCACGAAATTACCGACGAAATTTTTTTGTCACGTAAGATCTTTCCAGACGAATTTCGACCTTTTCCTACGAAATTGGTTTATCTAGAAAGACTAAATTTTTTGTAGTGGAGGTTGTGTACTTGTTTGTTGGTTATTTATCTGAATTTGATTGAAATGTGAATTTTTTTTTGTTCTTTTTCGAAAGGAAAATATGAATATTTAAAAGCAAACAATGATTCATAAACTAGAATAAGTAATGCAACAAAAACATCAATGATGACAAAAGGAATAGATGGAGTAAATACGCGTTTAATTATCTTGAACGAAGCACCTTACTCTCACCAAAAAGATTAAAAACATTGAAAAAGATGGTGTTTGAAAAAACATTGAAAAGAAAACCAAATTAGTATACCTGGAACTTGTTCTACTACAGCAAATCCACTACCGATCCTATAATATTTTCAAAAGACTTTACGTTGATTTCCACATGATAGGTGGTTTACAATCCATGCCGTAGTTGACATGCCTTTGGTGTTTTGTTCTTCATAAAAGGCCACCAGTTGGGGCGAATAATTGTGGGGGCTGCAGCCCCGCCTTCAATTTAAAAGAAAAAAATTAAATTTTTATTGATACGTCAAATTTACACAAGCCAAACACAAACTGTCAATGCCGATTATAGTCGATAAACATATTCAATAGTCAAAGTCATGTTAATTTAAAATTATCAAATTGTCACCCGTAAGGCCATAAGAGTATCTCCAATGTTCCTTACTAAATTTTACTCAAATTTGAAATTAAATGAGAATATTTTGGGAATTTGTTAACACTAAATTTTTTTTTTCACTCCAATGTTCCACACCAAATTTTACCTAAAAAAAACATTTTTCTAAATCCTAATAAATAAAAGAATATAAAAGTTTAATTTTATTTGAATATATAATTAATAAGTAAATTAAGTAAATTAAATAAATTTAATATGTATATCAATATGGTTGTCATTTTAAAGATTTCAACGATATATTTTTTTAAAATACATATCATTTAATTAAGTATAAAAAATGATTAATTAGAAAAGAAAACTAATAAAAAAATAAAAATAATGAGACAAATGATGAGAATGATGTGACGTTAAAAAAATAATAATAAAAAAAAGTGAGAGTTGTGCTGAGAGGAACAGTGCACGGTAAACCCAGTGGTGTACTGTTCCTCCACACAATTTTTTTTTTTCTTGAAAAACGAAATATGAAACGAGGTTGGAGAGCTCTCTTATGAATAGTTATCTTTAAGTTAGAGTTGGTGTTGTGTTTAGTGTGAGGTTGGTGATGCTCTAACCCACCATGTGGATTCTTGGGTTGAGTGCGCTTTATTCCCAAATCCCACGATTGACGGCTCCACTAGGCGCTTTTTTTTTTTTTTCCCCTTCTTTTCCTCTCTTATATTTTTCTTTGTTCTTTTTATAGTTTTATGCGTTATTTAGGGTCTATTCTGCAAACTGTTTTCAGTTGCTGTTTTTCGAAAATAAAAATGAAAATGAAAACAGTGTTTTTGGATCTATTTTGATTAAATTTTGTTTATTGGTTATATTATAACAATTATAACCAATAAACAAAATTTAATCAAAATTGATCTAGAAGAAGTCGTCCAGTTGAAGAAGAAGAAGAAGACTAGCTGATCGGCGAAGGAAGGAAGTCTGACGGTAGCTGTGATCGGCGAAGGAAGGAAGAAGAAGAAGACGACTAGTGGCAGCTGCGATCGGCAAAGGAAGGAAGACCGGCGTCAGCTACGATCGAAGACGACCAACGGTAGAGATGCGATCAGCGAAGGAAGGAAGGAAGGAAGGAAGAAGAAGAAGAAGAAGACCAGCTGATCGGCCGACGACAGTTGTGAATGGTGAAGGAAGGAAGAAGATGATCGGTTGGTGGCGGCGAGCAGATCGGCAACGGCTGCGATTGACAATGGAAGAAAGAAGATGGAGATGAGGAAGAAAGGAGATGAGGAAGAAAAAAGATGAGGTCTGGTGGATGAGGAAAAAAAAATTATTGTTAATTTTTTTGAAAAACAGAAACAAATTCAAGAAAAACAAGTTTTTTTGGTTTTTCAAAATTTCAACTTTTAACACTGGTTTTATTTTTCACTTTGTTTTTGTATTTTAAAAATAAAATGAAAAACGGTTACCAAACGCGAATTTGAAATAATTTTTGGAAAATAAAAATGAAAACAGGCTGAAAATAACCTGCAGGACAGAGCCTTAATCTCTACTCCACACTGAATTATTTTTAACATTACTAGGACCACATTTTCAAGAACACTCGAAAATGTTTATTCTTTTCTATTTACTTATCTATTATTTTATTATTTACTTTTTTTTTTTTTCCTTATTACATTAAAATTGATTTAGTATTAGTTTGATTTAATCAAATTTGTTTGTGATTTGTTTGTTGTTATAATTATAGGGCATATAGATACAATTATTTATGTGTTAGCTTTTTGAAACATTTTTTTTTATTATTTGACGATTAAAATTATTTTTTCTTGACTTCATTATATTTTGTTGGAATATACACTTTGAAGGATAAATTTATTATATCTCATAATTTATTGTGTATTTACATTTTATTAATGAAATCCTTCTTCCTATTAAGGTTGTCAAAAAATTTTTAATAGTATTTAGTTTAGTTCCATCAGATATAAAATCTTAGATTCACCCCTGACCACCGTCAATTGATCAGCACAGGCTTGATTTGATTGGAGCCATGGGAGCCCACAACTCCATGGGAGCCACCTGATTATTAAATCACATCTACCCGGTAGAAGAAATAATTGAAATCAATTTCCAATTTCATTGTTATGTCTCTTTTACCAATCACATCTAACCGAATGTTTGAAGTATTAGTTGAGTGTTGCATCGAAATTGATTTTTTTTTTTTTTTTAGTTTATTTTAGTTTATTTTTTTAGTTTTGCATGGCATTAAAATCAGCCACCAATTAATAAAAAATTATTGTTGCTCCTTGAATTTGAATGAAGAAACAAGTCATACTTCACCAAAAAAGACAATATAGTAACTCTTGGAGGCTCACATTCACATAATAGCTTTGGGTACAATTTCACAATGTAATTATCATTAAGAAGAAAATTTTGTACAATACCCATATGATATATTGTTTTTTCTCTTACAAAATACAAACCAAGCAATTAAGGAAAAAAAAAAAAAAAAAAAAAAAACCTCTATTTCAAAATTGAGCTTGACATTGCTATCTAGTTTCTCCTCTACCATGAAGAAGAGAAAGTGGAGAAGTAGACAGCGAAGCACAAGTAACAGAATTTTCCTGGAACGAGTCAGAGGTCATTTTTTCAAAAGAAGATGATGCAAACGAGTTCACGAAATCATCAAAACCATCCACAACATCTTTCCCATTATTACCACCATCTAATGCACCTGGTGCTCCCACAATTTTAGGCACTTCAAGTTCTCCTTCCAAGCACCTCACAACTTGTCTCATACTCGGCCTAGCCAACTGCGCATTGTTCGAACACAACAGTCCCAATTTCAGCACCATCACCATCTCCGCCTTATCATATTCACCGTTCAACTTGGAATCAACAACATCAAGAAACTTCCCTTCTCTGTAATTCTCCCACACCCAATCAACCAACACAAGCTCTTCAGATTGCGCCGTAGGTTCAATTGGCCTGCGCCCACATGCGACCTCCAATAGAAGTGCACCGAATGCATACACATCTGAACCTGCTGTGGCCTTGCCTGTTCTAGGCAACTCTGGTGCTAAATAGCCCAATGTGCCCACCACTCTAGTCGTTCCAGGTTTCGACCCGTGTTCGTACAATCTTGCTAGACCAAAATCACCCAATCTTCCATTTAACTCATTGTCTAGCAACACATTACTAGCTTTGATATCTCGATGAACCACGACTTGTTCGTATCCTTCGTGTAAGTATAGAAGACCAGAAGCTACACCCTTTATGATTTTGAACCTCTGCTCCCAACTTAGAATTGTTTTCGGCTCATCAAACAAGAAATTATCTAAGCTCCCATTTGACATAAAGTCATACACAAGAAGAAGATCACTTTTTCGCCTACACCACCCTACTAATTGAACCAAGTTTCGGTGACGAAGCCTACCAATACTAGCAATCTCGGATACGAATTCACGCACACCTTGTTTTGATTCATGAGAGATTCGTTTAACTGCAACTTCAATCTTTGAATTTGGAAGTGTACCTTTATAAACTTTACCAAATCCACCATGTCCAAGTAGCTCCTTGTCACTGAAATTTTTAGTTGCTTTCTTGAGTTCTTGATAAGTGTATCTTTGTGGTCCAACATCTAGCTCCCAATCTTCAATAACTTCTGCATTCTTGATTTTTCTGACCACGTAAACGATTGCAAGAGATAATAAACATAACACAAAAAACACTGATGGTACTGAAACACCAATTACTAAACCCGTATGCTTCTTCTTGGGACCTGGAAGTGAAGGAAGTGAAGAGAAATGCAGAGCTCGAGCTTGTCCATTGATTTTAAAGCTCCAACCTGATCTGTAATGTGAGCTAGCAAGTAAACCCGTTGAAGCAGAGAAGCCAACATACATGAATTTATGAAAGATTGGTGAAAGATCCACCGGAAAAGACAAGATTGGCGATTTGGGTTTGGCTGAATCCGGTGAAATAGTGACATGAACAATGTTTTGAGACGAATCGTAATCGATCCAAGCTTGGATTGGCTTCCCACTCTTGAGTCTCAACTCTTGTTTGGTTGAATTGTCAATATAGTAAGCAGCAGCAACGGAGGCATTGGAATTCAAGCTGTTGATGTCTATGCCAACATGGTTGTCATTGACATCTTGGAATTCAAAATCCTGAACCGTATCGAATTCGACAGCAAATATATGGTTTGAGAAGTTACCGATATCGCTTGAATTTAGAAGGCCTAAATACTGACTTGGAAGACCTCTCAGGTCTTTAGTTGATGAGATTGTGAAAGCAAGGCCATGACCACCAAGTTTTGGATACTCAGGGACTATAGCCAGAGCAAACGAGGTTGAAAAAGAAAAAACTTTGCCGGTTGTCGAGTTTTTGAACTGAAATGGTGAGTTATGAAAGGCCTGACCTTGTAATCTACTTGTATCGTTTGTTAACCGAAGAATTCCATTGTTTTCAATCTCTGCAATCCCTTTTAAGGTTAAGTTTTTTCCCAAGTCTTTGAATCCAGGAAAGAAGAGTTCATTGAGCTGAGACGTTACAGGGATGGAGAGAAAGATAAGAACAGAGAAGAATATGAGAAAATCGGCCATGTTAGATACAGAGAGAGTGTAGATTTTTGAAGAATTGTTGGTTGGTGAGAATGGAAATTTTGTAATGTGTAATCTGGGTTGTCTTTGTTGAATTGAATGAAAGTAGATCTGATAGTGGAAGGTGGTGGGCTTTCAGGCAGAGGAGGGACAGAGAGCATCTATTGGTCACATGTGATGGGTTAAAAGAGAGAGTAGAGAAAAATATAAAGAGCAAATGCTATGTATATTCAGGATTTTTGTTATTTAGATTTTAGACCACAACAGTTCTTTAAAAAAAATTTCAACTTTTATTTTTTATTTTTTATGTGAATATATTATTCTCTCGGAGATCTTTTATGATTATCCACTTTTAAGTCCACTTATTCACTTCACCCATTCAAATAAATTGGCTATGGCTGTGAATCATTGGCCAATCACATAATTCAGTGCTCAAAAGACTTGAATTTTGGATTCTTGAGATTGATGATGAAGATGATCCTCTGCTAGTCTAAGTCACAGATTTCAGGAATTAATTCGTTTCAAAGTCTGGAAATTGACCCACTATTGCAAAAATGGTGCAGATTTACTCCGGGTCTTTTTATTTTATTTTATTTTATTTTATAATTTTTATAATTTTTATATTTTTTATATTTTTTTTACAATATCATATTTCTTCCATTTCTAGGAATATCCAAATTTTGCTTCTGAATTGATTTGTATACCTAATTTAATTTATCATGGTGTAGTTTTTTTTTATTATTTTATTATTTTTAATTTTTTTTTACAATATCATCATAGTGTAGTTTTCAAAAAAAATAAAAACTATTATAGTGTATATTGGATGTGTTTGACAATTGATTATAACAATGCTAATTATCCATTATTACTTTTTAAAATAATTATATTTACATGAAATTGGTATTTATAATATTTTTAAGTATCATGTCATCACAAATAATATTATATCTATATATATATATATTATGATTTGAAAATTTTAATTATTAATGAAGATGAAATATGAGTGCAACCAAACCTAGTGTAAGTTATATATATATATATATATATATATATATATATAAATTAAATAAGGCATATGTTTTCAATATTTAAAAGGGTTATCTTACATATTATTTTTAAGAGTGACAATAATGACATTTCTAAAAAATTGTATCTACACCCCTCTCGTAATCACACTGATTAAATTTTTTAAAAAATCTCTAATTTGTAAATAAACCCCACATAATATAAAAAATACCTTTTCTTTAATTACAATGTATTGTATTTTTATAAGTACACACCACATATGACTATTATTATTACGTTATATAATCAACTTTATTATTATTTCAAAAAAAAAAAAATGTTACCTTTAATTCTCTTACTATTCTTTCTTTTCCCTACTTCTTCTCTTCTTCGTTTATTCAAAATCAAACTCCATTTTTATTTAAAAATTCATTTAAAGATTTTTTTTAAAATTTTTATATTGAAGAACTGCTTTCTGTTGAAAGAGTTATAGGAATGCAAGATCCATGTCATATCCAAATTGATGTGGAAGTAGATAAGTGTTAAATGATATTTAAAAAAAAAAAAAAAAAGATAGGTGTTCGATGAAATTGAAGAACATCTATTTTTTTTTTATTTTAACAAGAAAAAACATATAATATTTGATAAATAAATAAAAAATCTAAAATGTGTTTGAAAGAAATAAAAAAAAAAAGATAATATAATTAATTTAAAAGTCTATTTATATACATAATGATTTTATTCTTCTAATAAAAATTAATTTAAAACTTTACTTTTAAGTGGTGATATTAACACATCCTCTACTGATTCATCTATGCCCCACTTAATAAATTATTTAGTATTATTTTTTTTTCCTTTATTAAAATTACTAAAAATGACATACAATTTAAGAACAAAAAATATTCTATAAAAACCCACATTTCTTTTCTAAAAAAATCAATTTAAGAGATTCAATCTAATAAACGCTACTCTGTTTCTAATAGAACTGCAGTCTTTTTTAGTTATTCAAAACAATAGTGTAAACAAAGTCTTTTTTTACCATGCATTTTATAATTACTAAACTTTTGAAATGTTTGATCTGTATTATCGGTATAGATTCTACTGCTTTATGGTAATTATATTAATTGAGTTTTTAATTCTGGCAATTTCCATTCTAATCATTGTAGTTTGCTTTTATTAAGTTTTTTAGGAACTTGTATTTGCACATAATCACTATGAAAGTGTTCGACTATGCTTTTGTTAATAAATTTAAATTTGTTATGGTATTTATTATAGCATCTTCCTAAAACAGATATCTTTAATCTAAGATTTTTGTATTCTGCATTCATGTAAAAACCTTTTGTTTGTATGCCTAATTTTATCTTATTACAAAATTCTCTTATGTCTACGTCTATGTCAGGAAGGCATTTATACTACTGCTACTTTATTTTTGAGGTTTACTTCAGCAGTTGCTAACTAGGCTTGTTCATGATTGTTAAACTTGTCATCATAAAGATACAAATGCGCTTTGGTGTCAAGTTGTGCTCTAGTTTGACTATGCACTTCTATGATCACTACACCTAGATGTATTGCTAAGTAGCCATTTTTTTTTTCTTTAGCACTTTGTGGGCTTATTAATGTAATTTCTTCTATATTGTTAACAACTCCAATTGTAAATTTATCTTTGTAACATATAAAATGCTTTTTAAACTATCTAAAAATCCTTCGCTATATATATTTTTCTTTCTAACTTGTTTGAATCTTACTTTTAGCATTCTATTAACATCTACTTCTTGGATTAAATCTTCAGTTTTTTCTATTATTTATTTTCCCTTATTATTATAGTTCAAAATATTTCTAACTCTACTGACCGTTGATAATCTTACGCTAGAGTTTCTTGCTAGTTCCATGCTTGCTAGGAAGATTTATGTTTTGGTCCTAATATGTCTTTAATATCTACTTTAGGTTGACTAGGAGAAGGTTGTGCTTCTAGCTTTTTCTCTACTAGATCTATTCTCTTGACTAACCAGGCTACGTAATCTAGATATAGCTGTCTGTTTATAATTCTAATTGTATTATGTTCTATTTCTTCGATTCTTTCTAAAGTTTTAACAAATAATTTTATTATGGTGTTACACTGTCCTTGAGTAACTGTGTTAATTTCTATATTAAATTTCTTAACACTTATGTCTACAGGTAAATTATTCGGAGCTTATGTTCTTAGTTCGTTATGTGTCTTTTTAAAGTGGTTTATTCGATTAGTCTTTTCAATTGGAACTTCAACTCTTTCTGAGTTCGCTTTATGTCTTCTGCTTCTAGGCAGAGACTTTATTGGTTGGCAGTATTTTATTGGTTGTTATTTGTGGGTTAATTTGAGGAGTGACTGGTGCATTGTTAAATTATATATAGAAAGAGTGATAGATTCTTAAATTTTAGCTCCATTCATTTTGTTTTCGCATTGAATTGACATGTATACTATTAATAGATGAGGGACATATAGGTTATTTCAAACTATTTGATTTAATTTTTAATTTATACAGTAAATGGGCATTTTTGGGGAGCCTATAACAAATTCAAATTTCATCTTATGTAAAATCTTTAAGCGCTGGTGTGCCATTTGAATCCTTATCCGGTGTTTGGTATAGTTTTGGAATATGGGATTAATAATCCCAAAAGTAAAATAATCCCATGCTGATAGGATATAAACTCATCTCTCCCGTGTTTTTATTAGTCACAGGACTATTTATATATGAGCCCACCATATTTAATTCATCTCTTTCTTTTACATCACCGATCCCAACAACCCATCTTTTTTCTCTCTTTCAACATATTTCAACGTATCTCAACGCATAACTAATTTTTTTTATATATAAAAAAATATCTAGTTTTTTTTTTTTAAACGATTTAATAACAAATTAATTATAAAATTAAAATTTATTTAAAATTAATATTAATTTGTAATTTTATTTAAAATTAATTCTGAATATTATTAATTTAATAATATATAAATTAAAATATCTATTTCATCGAAACAGTTATTCCAATAATTTGTTATTCAATTTTCATTTCATTATTAGAGACTCAGATTATTTCAATCTTAATTCCTCTCAACGGGATTAAGGAACATATATTCGTTGGGCCCATCATAATCCTATATATATATATAATTTATATATTATTAAATAAACAAATTTTAAAATTTTAAAATATTTACATTTATTTAAAAATAATATAAGCCTATATTTTAAATATATTTTTGGAAATTTTTAATTTAATAATATATAAATTAAACCATTTATTTTCTTCAAATATATATTTCAATAATTTATTATTCAATATTAAAATATTATCAAATTAAAAAATTTATTATATTTAATCCAATCTTATGTTTCACCAAACAAAACATAGTGTTAATTTAGTCCAGTCACATGTTTCTTCAAACACAATATAGTATTAATTTAATCCAGTCCAGTTCAATCCAATTTCATATAATCCTAGTCTCATCTTAATTCAATTCAATCCCATAAAAATAATCTAATCCAATCTCGTGCACCAAACAAAGCCTTAATATATAGGATTCTTTATGTTATTGTACTAAAGTTTGCAGGTAGCAGTGGCCTAGAAGCAGCCTAGCATGGAGTGCAGCCCAGGTTTGAAAACTCTCTGCAATATCTTTTATTTATTACCCATTTCTTCCATTTCTAGGAATATCCAAATTTTGTTTGTGAAGTGATTTGTATACCTAATTTAACTTATCATAGTGTACTTTTTTTTTTGTTTTGACAATATCATCATAGTGCAGTTTTCAAAAAAATAAAATAAATTATTATAGTGTATATTGGATGTGTTTGAAAATTGAATATAACAATGCTAATTATCCATTATTATTTTTAAAATAATTATATTTACATGAAATTGGATCATAATATTATAAATATATAATATGTTTAAGTATCATGCCATCACAAATAATATTATATATAATAATTATAATTTGAAAATTATAATTATTAATGAAGATGAAATATTTAAAAGGGTTATACTTATCTTACATAATATTTTTAATTATGAAAAAAAAAAAAAAAAAACGTCAAACTGATGTTAAAGCAATTAGCTGAAGCCCAAATATCGTAAAGATATCTCAATATGGGCCAAGCCCAGATGGGCCCAAATTAAACATCAAACTTATCGCATTCTTAATTATTACTATTTCAATTGATTACCACTTTGAGGTATTGATCATTTAATTAAATAACAGAAATTAAAATAATAATAAAAAAAAACATTATCACCAAACCCGATTTCCAATCCAATAAATATTTTTCAATATATGTTTGCCATTCAAATTAGATTTTTTATTAGTATTTTTAATTAGTTGAATAAATTTAAATTTATCTAACAAGTTAGTTTGTTTTTTTATTTTTTTATTTTTTATTTTTAAAAAAATTTTAATTTCTAACAACTCATATATATTATATATAAATATAATACAAATGTTAACAAATCAAGTTTTGTAGTCTAGCGATAAAGACTTACCACTTTGATATGAGGTTGCAAGTTTGATTCCTCATAACGTCAATTAATTGTCAATATTATCAAGAGTGGGCTAGACGGCAGATTAATTTTTAAAGTTCCAAAATCTTTGTAAACGAATGTATACTCTTAGTCAACAAAATAAATTCATCGGCTAAAACCTTAGCAGATGAATTTATTTCGTTGGCTAAAACTTGTGATTATTATAAAAGTTACATCAATACCAATCGGACCCTCAATTAGGTGTACACATTTTTTTTTTTTATAAATAATTAAATGTAAATGATAGTGGTTGACATAGCTAAATAATTCCAACATAAGTGGACATCACAGTCATTCACAATGGAAAATAGGATCTGGATCCTCTCCACACACTTTGTGTCATCACATTGACATCATCTTCATAATCTATTGTCACGTGTTTAATATAGTAAATCAATGGTTTGAATTATTTTTATTAATTTTTATGTTTTTACACTGCAACAAGATATAATTAATCCAAACCATTAATTTAGGTAAGTACAAAGTGAAGACACAAAAGGTGAGGAGGGGATCTTAATTTCGGAAAATAAAAGCATCTTCAATGCAAATATTCATTTGGAGAAAATTGACTGCCACATAAAATAGATAGTTAAAAAGTTATAAAAACTCTCACAATGCAATTATCTAACTTCAATATAGAGATGACGTGGCAAAAAAAAAGTTAAAGATCATGAAATTGAGTTTCTAATTCTAGAAATTCTCTTAAAAATGCTAATTAGGATTTCTAACTCTTTTAACCAATAATATTAAAGCTCATTTAATTGTAAAATAAAATTGGAGAGAGTAAAATAATTGTTTTATTATGAGTAGTCATAAAATTGATGCATATTTAACTTTAGATAATTGCATTGAAAATGTGAATATACATTTCTTTAAAAAAAAAAAATTTCAAAAGTAGGCCTATTATTAATATAAATGACGATATGAGACTACTTAGAAACTTAAAAATGCATATTTCATCGGAGATGCTCTAATGAAAATTAATTGAAAATAAGGACTAATTGTACAAACAACCCCCGAGTTTAGGGCTAATTATAGCTCGATGGAACTTTTACATTAAATTACACAATCATTCCCTTCTGTGTTAGTCAACTAATGGGAGACCTTAAGGGATGAAGGGTAAACATGTCATTTAAACAATAAGCTGGTCCAAAAAACATTGCAAGCAAATCTGGGCCTTTGGATTGATACAAAGATATCCAACTGTTTGAAAATAATAAAGAAATCTGCAAAAACAAAAAAAAAATATATATATATAATTTATCCATTTGTTCTTTCCAATATATTAAAATTTATACTTTCATTACCCCAACCAAAATTTTATACGATATGAAAATGTATCCATTCATTACACCAACCAAAAATCTATTCAATCCAAACCACGTACAAATTTCTTCCTCACTTCATATTTATCCAACCACAATCATCAACTCTTATTTTTATTTTTATTTTTTTTTTCTTTTTGATGCAACAATCATCAACTCTCAAACCACAGAAAAATGACAATTTCAGCAACTCCATTTTGAATAAGGGTTTGGCAACACAATTTTTTTCCCATTTATTTCTTACGGACTGCAAGTTCACTCCATAGCCCAGACTGTGGTAAACGGCGTTTTTGCATGAATCGGGAAAGTTGCACGAAAAAAGGAAATGTTTTATTCTAGAAGTTATTGTGCCTAAACAAAAAATGAATAAGAGTTTATCTTCGTGGAAACAAGAAAGTCTTATGCATGAAGAAGAAAAACTTTGTGTTGTATAAGAAGCCATGTGCGTGAAGAAAAAGTATTTTCTTATAGGATTCAAACTCTTTATGACTAGTATAAATAGAACCTTGTAACTAAATTATTTGTGTGGAGTAAAAGAACACCTGTAACATTAGAGAGATCCGAGGAGACCCCTAGGAAAATCCAGAGAGGGATCCAGGGAATATTTGGGGATCTAGAGGAGAGATCCGGAGGAGATATTCAGGGGAGACCTAGGGTGGTTGTACAAATTTACTACATATTTGATCTTTTCTCTGTTATCCTGATGGTTCGTGGTTTTTTTTTTTCCTGATTTAGAGTTTTCACGTATATCTTGTGTTTGTGTGATTGATTTATTTTCTCTCATCTTATTTTTCTATTAATAGACGTTTATTTGCTATATGTTATGGGTGAATATTAGACAAGTGCTTCTGCGTTCATCGATTCAATTCCCAACACCTAGTTTCAAATTAAGTTTTCTAAGTCAAGTGTGAAATTTGTGTCCATGAGAAGAACATGTAGAGTTTCCAATTTCCTGGAAAGTGTGTTTTTCTTTTGGTTGACTCGGAGTCACACTTATCAAATAAAACTATGAATTGGAATGTATGCTACATATCAATTAAAAAAAAAAAATAAACCTACCTAGCATTCCATAGTTTTTAGAGTAATCGGCACTACACCCCCCTTAGTATCCCGAATTCTTACCCCTGAATTAATTTTTTAGGTATTAAACCCTGAACTATTGAAAATTGGTAACATAGGATGGAATGCTTACGAACCCTAGTTCCATCTCATTTATAGTCACGTGTGAATCACATGTCTCCGTGCAAAGGGCATTTGGGTCATTTCGATGCCAAAATATGTGAGCTGAGATTGCTTCAATTGAAATTGATCTGTCCGGTGCCATAAAAAATTGATTCTGGCAGATATGGATTCAATGTATAGAGATTATATTATCGTTCAAGAAACAGTCATGCCTGAAAGTACAAAGATTATAGTTCAAAGATTTGATGCCAAAATGAAATTGATCTGTCTGGTGCCATAAATGATGCCAAAATCAAACAAAATTCGATTTAAAATCAATTCAAATCAAATCAAACTAGATGTCAAAATCAAACCAAAATCAATTTAAAATCAAACCAAAATCAACTCGAAATCAGTTCAAATCAAACCGAAATCAAGAACCGGGTGCGTTTGGATTTGGAGGCATAGTTGTTGGACACCAAAGAAGAAATCAAACCTCTGTCAAAGCACCCAAACCTCTGTCAAAGGAAATAAAATGGAGAAAAGAAGGAGAAGAAAAAAAAAAAAAAAGACGATCGACTGCGAGAGGAGATAGAGTGTCGATCTCCGCGTCCGGGAGGAGATCGAACGTCAATCGGCGGCGAGAGGTTGACGATCGTCGGTATAAATGGGACATTAACTGTCGTCCAAAGGAGAAAGACTACTATAAACCTCAGTCTCTCTTTGTTGCTTGGACACTCCTTTTGCTCGGCTCAAATCAGGTGTCACCACGGCGTGCGTCGACGTCGTCGCAGCTGGAACCTGTTACATGTTTCTCTAATTTTTGCTCGGCGGTCGTAGTCAATCTCCTATCAATGGAAGAGATCGCCGCTTCTCGCCGGCGCCGGCATAAAGAAGAGAGAGAGATCGAAGAGAATGTAGATAGAGGAGAGAATGTTGAGAAAAGATGAAGATTGAGATCTGGTTTCTTTTTTTTTTTTTCTTTCTAGATCTTCCAAGAATAATTCCTTAATTTCATTTAATTTCTTTTTCTTTAATATTTAAAAAGAAAATATTATTATTTAATTTTTCTTTAATGTTTTTCGATTTTTTTTTTTAATATTTTGTTAAAAAAATTTCTTAGTTTAGTTTATTTCAATTTTTTTTTTTAATTTTTTTTAAAATTTTTAATTTCTGTTTTATGATCTGACAATTTGATTTATATGAAGGATTATTTTATGTTATTCCAACTTTACCCCTTCGTACGGAGACATGTGATACGCACGTGATGAGAAATGAGACAGAACTAGGGTTCCGTAAGCACTCCGTCCAATTTTGCTAATTTCTGATAGTTCAAGGAGTTTAGTGTCTAAAAAATTAATTCAGGGGGCAGCATGCGGATTCGGGTATACTCGAGGGAGGTTTAGTGCTAATTACTCTAGTTTTTATTACAGATTACTACTATTTCAATAATTTCACAAAACTTTTATAGTTTATTCTGGTCCGGTTCTTCTGCCCACCCCTAGTTATACGTAAGGGTAAGACGTCAATTCAAAGTCTTCTGCAACATGCATGTGTGGAAAAATAGACTAGCATCCAATAAATACAAAATTTTGATCACTTTCATTGGGACAATGATATGTCTGCTGATCTGATTTTTTTCTTGACCTCACATAATCTCATGACAGATCTGATTTTTTATTACAGATTACTACTATTTCAATAATTTCACAAAACTTTTATAGTTTATTCTGGTCCGGTTCTTCTGCCCACCCCTAGTTATACGTAAGGGTAAGACGTCAATTCAAAGTCTTCTGCAACATGCATGTGTGGAAAAATAGACTAGCATCCAATAAATACAAAATTTTGATCACTTTCATTGGGACAATGATATGTCTGCTGATCTGATTTTTTTCTTGACCTCACATAATCTCATGACATATAAACATTGCAATGAATGAGTAGTTAATATGTGATTGGTTTTCACAACCACTTTATTAATAACCAATCACATGCTTTAAAAATGTTAGTAAAAAAACCATATTAATAGAGGATTCAAATCCCTATCGAATGCAATTGTTTGACTTTGTCAATCCAATTGTTTGCAATAGAAACTTAATTATCTCTTTTTATCTTTAGTAGATATATCCACACTCCATTGATTTGAGAATCATTAAGCTCAAAAATATATTGAGAAATAAGATAAATAAAGGGATTAATATTTTTTTTTTTAAAAAAAAGGGATTAATGAAGGGATTAGAAAAGGATATATATAGCAATAATTGAGAGCTGAATTAATTGTTCATTATACAATTTTCATTTAGAAAAGGAAAAAAAAAAAAAAAAAACAATATTATCTAATAATTTGTTCTTCAATTGAATGAAAGAAGAGAAATCATAAACAGTTAAAAGGATAGTAATAAGTATTTGAGATGATGAGACATTGATGACTTGATGTGCGGAAAAATACAATAACTTCCAAGAAATTGGAAATTTTGATACCTTTTATATGGATATGTACATCGATTAATTAATATCTATTGAAGTCTTTATACTTGACTTTGCCCGGGTCAAGCACTACAATTAAATGAATTAATCCTCAAATAAATCAAGATTACTATAATCTATGACAAAGTTAAAATGGACATCACAAATCTTACAATCGCATTCAGATTATGAAGATAATTATATCATTATAACAAATATAACAAGAAAAATCAGTTTAAAAACTTAAAAACAAATTAATAGAAATTAATAAAACGTAATATATAAGGTTAATTTTTCAATTTTTTTAATAATTTATATAAACCATTTTTATATCGAAAATGCTTTAAATTAAGTGTGAAATGTGTGCAGAAGAGAAGAACATGTAGACTTTTAAATTTCCAGGAAAACGTATTTTTCTTTTGGTTGGCTCGGAGTCGACCACCACTTCTCAAATAATGCAAGACTGAAAATAATTACAACCCAAGTGGCAAGATATCACAATCAATCACACTGGAAAATAATAATAACTTATGTGACTTGATTGTATATATCTACAAACCGACTGCTATTGTTTTTATAGCAGTGAAATAAAGGGACTTAAACAAAACAAAACAAAAATAAAATAAAATAAATGCTACATTTGACAGTAAACCTGTATTTCTCTAATTAATTAATTGCTTACACCGTGATCTTTTAATGTAGAGAAAATACGTTGCAAGTGGGTAAAACTTTTGTAAAACCTATCTAGCATGACATAGTTTTTAATACAGATTATTACTATTTTACAAAACTTTTTATAGTATATTTCGGTCCTGGTTCTTTATACATAAGGATAAGACGCCAGTTCAAAGTCTTTTGCAACATGCATGTGTGGAAAAATGGACTAGCATCCAATAAATACAAAATTTTGATCACTTTTATTGGGACAATGATATGTCTACTGAATACTACTTCTTGACTTCGTCAATCCAATCGCTTTCAATATAAACTTATCTCTCTTTATCAGTTCAAAATCATCCATAGCCACATAACTTTAAATGATATATATGGATTTGAATCCTCTAATAATCTGATTTTTTTCCTGACATTTTTAAAGCATGTGATTGGTCGCTATTAAAGTGATTGTGGAAACTAATCATATCTTAACCATATATTTATTGCAATGCTTATGTATCATGAGATTATGTGACATCAGGAAAAAGACCAGATCAGTAGAGGATCAAAATTTCGTCGCCTAATACCCTGCCCAACCATGATGTCCCCACGAAATTACCGACGAAATTTTTTTGTCACGTAAGATCTTTCCAGACGAATTTCGACCTTTTCCTACGAAATTGGTTTATCTAGAAAGACTAAATTTTTTGTAGTGGAGGTTGTGTACTTGTTTGTTGGTTATTTATCTGAATTTGATTGAAATGTGAATTTTTTTTTGTTCTTTTTCGAAAGGAAAATATGAATATTTAAAAGCAAACAATGATTCATAAACTAGAATAAGTAATGCAACAAAAACATCAATGATGACAAAAGGAATAGATGGAGTAAATACGCGTTTAATTATCTTGAACGAAGCACCTTACTCTCACCAAAAAGATTAAAAACATTGAAAAAGATGGTGTTTGAAAAAACATTGAAAAGAAAACCAAATTAGTATACCTGGAACTTGTTCTACTACAGCAAATCCACTACCGATCCTATAATATTTTCAAAAGACTTTACGTTGATTTCCACATGATAGGTGGTTTACAATCCATGCCGTAGTTGACATGCCTTTGGTGTTTTGTTCTTCATAAAAGGCCACCAGTTGGGGCGAATAATTGTGGGGGCTGCAGCCCCGCCTTCAATTTAAAAGAAAAAAATTAAATTTTTATTGATACGTCAAATTTACACAAGCCAAACACAAACTGTCAATGCCGATTATAGTCGATAAACATATTCAATAGTCAAAGTCATGTTAATTTAAAATTATCAAATTGTCACCCGTAAGGCCATAAGAGTATCTCCAATGTTCCTTACTAAATTTTACTCAAATTTGAAATTAAATGAGAATATTTTGGGAATTTGTTAACACTAAATTTTTTTTTTCACTCCAATGTTCCACACCAAATTTTACCTAAAAAAAACATTTTTCTAAATCCTAATAAATAAAAGAATATAAAAGTTTAATTTTATTTGAATATATAATTAATAAGTAAATTAAGTAAATTAAATAAATTTAATATGTATATCAATATGGTTGTCATTTTAAAGATTTCAACGATATATTTTTTTAAAATACATATCATTTAATTAAGTATAAAAAATGATTAATTAGAAAAGAAAACTAATAAAAAAATAAAAATAATGAGACAAATGATGAGAATGATGTGACGTTAAAAAAATAATAATAAAAAAAAGTGAGAGTTGTGCTGAGAGGAACAGTGCACGGTAAACCCAGTGGTGTACTGTTCCTCCACACAATTTTTTTTTTTCTTGAAAAACGAAATATGAAACGAGGTTGGAGAGCTCTCTTATGAATAGTTATCTTTAAGTTAGAGTTGGTGTTGTGTTTAGTGTGAGGTTGGTGATGCTCTAACCCACCATGTGGATTCTTGGGTTGAGTGCGCTTTATTCCCAAATCCCACGATTGACGGCTCCACTAGGCGCTTTTTTTTTTTTTTCCCCTTCTTTTCCTCTCTTATATTTTTCTTTGTTCTTTTTATAGTTTTATGCGTTATTTAGGGTCTATTCTGCAAACTGTTTTCAGTTGCTGTTTTTCGAAAATAAAAATGAAAATGAAAACAGTGTTTTTGGATCTATTTTGATTAAATTTTGTTTATTGGTTATATTATAACAATTATAACCAATAAACAAAATTTAATCAAAATTGATCTAGAAGAAGTCGTCCAGTTGAAGAAGAAGAAGAAGACTAGCTGATCGGCGAAGGAAGGAAGTCTGACGGTAGCTGTGATCGGCGAAGGAAGGAAGAAGAAGAAGACGACTAGTGGCAGCTGCGATCGGCAAAGGAAGGAAGACCGGCGTCAGCTACGATCGAAGACGACCAACGGTAGAGATGCGATCAGCGAAGGAAGGAAGGAAGGAAGGAAGAAGAAGAAGAAGAAGACCAGCTGATCGGCCGACGACAGTTGTGAATGGTGAAGGAAGGAAGAAGATGATCGGTTGGTGGCGGCGAGCAGATCGGCAACGGCTGCGATTGACAATGGAAGAAAGAAGATGGAGATGAGGAAGAAAGGAGATGAGGAAGAAAAAAGATGAGGTCTGGTGGATGAGGAAAAAAAAATTATTGTTAATTTTTTTGAAAAACAGAAACAAATTCAAGAAAAACAAGTTTTTTTGGTTTTTCAAAATTTCAACTTTTAACACTGGTTTTATTTTTCACTTTGTTTTTGTATTTTAAAAATAAAATGAAAAACGGTTACCAAACGCGAATTTGAAATAATTTTTGGAAAATAAAAATGAAAACAGGCTGAAAATAACCTGCAGGACAGAGCCTTAATCTCTACTCCACACTGAATTATTTTTAACATTACTAGGACCACATTTTCAAGAACACTCGAAAATGTTTATTCTTTTCTATTTACTTATCTATTATTTTATTATTTACTTTTTTTTTTTTTCCTTATTACATTAAAATTGATTTAGTATTAGTTTGATTTAATCAAATTTGTTTGTGATTTGTTTGTTGTTATAATTATAGGGCATATAGATACAATTATTTATGTGTTAGCTTTTTGAAACATTTTTTTTTATTATTTGACGATTAAAATTATTTTTTCTTGACTTCATTATATTTTGTTGGAATATACACTTTGAAGGATAAATTTATTATATCTCATAATTTATTGTGTATTTACATTTTATTAATGAAATCCTTCTTCCTATTAAGGTTGTCAAAAAATTTTTAATAGTATTTAGTTTAGTTCCATCAGATATAAAATCTTAGATTCACCCCTGACCACCGTCAATTGATCAGCACAGGCTTGATTTGATTGGAGCCATGGGAGCCCACAACTCCATGGGAGCCACCTGATTATTAAATCACATCTACCCGGTAGAAGAAATAATTGAAATCAATTTCCAATTTCATTGTTATGTCTCTTTTACCAATCACATCTAACCGAATGTTTGAAGTATTAGTTGAGTGTTGCATCGAAATTGATTTTTTTTTTTTTTTTAGTTTATTTTAGTTTATTTTTTTAGTTTTGCATGGCATTAAAATCAGCCACCAATTAATAAAAAATTATTGTTGCTCCTTGAATTTGAATGAAGAAACAAGTCATACTTCACCAAAAAAGACAATATAGTAACTCTTGGAGGCTCACATTCACATAATAGCTTTGGGTACAATTTCACAATGTAATTATCATTAAGAAGAAAATTTTGTACAATACCCATATGATATATTGTTTTTTCTCTTACAAAATACAAACCAAGCAATTAAGGAAAAAAAAAAAAAAAAAAAAAAAACCTCTATTTCAAAATTGAGCTTGACATTGCTATCTAGTTTCTCCTCTACCATGAAGAAGAGAAAGTGGAGAAGTAGACAGCGAAGCACAAGTAACAGAATTTTCCTGGAACGAGTCAGAGGTCATTTTTTCAAAAGAAGATGATGCAAACGAGTTCACGAAATCATCAAAACCATCCACAACATCTTTCCCATTATTACCACCATCTAATGCACCTGGTGCTCCCACAATTTTAGGCACTTCAAGTTCTCCTTCCAAGCACCTCACAACTTGTCTCATACTCGGCCTAGCCAACTGCGCATTGTTCGAACACAACAGTCCCAATTTCAGCACCATCACCATCTCCGCCTTATCATATTCACCGTTCAACTTGGAATCAACAACATCAAGAAACTTCCCTTCTCTGTAATTCTCCCACACCCAATCAACCAACACAAGCTCTTCAGATTGCGCCGTAGGTTCAATTGGCCTGCGCCCACATGCGACCTCCAATAGAAGTGCACCGAATGCATACACATCTGAACCTGCTGTGGCCTTGCCTGTTCTAGGCAACTCTGGTGCTAAATAGCCCAATGTGCCCACCACTCTAGTCGTTCCAGGTTTCGACCCGTGTTCGTACAATCTTGCTAGACCAAAATCACCCAATCTTCCATTTAACTCATTGTCTAGCAACACATTACTAGCTTTGATATCTCGATGAACCACGACTTGTTCGTATCCTTCGTGTAAGTATAGAAGACCAGAAGCTACACCCTTTATGATTTTGAACCTCTGCTCCCAACTTAGAATTGTTTTCGGCTCATCAAACAAGAAATTATCTAAGCTCCCATTTGACATAAAGTCATACACAAGAAGAAGATCACTTTTTCGCCTACACCACCCTACTAATTGAACCAAGTTTCGGTGACGAAGCCTACCAATACTAGCAATCTCGGATACGAATTCACGCACACCTTGTTTTGATTCATGAGAGATTCGTTTAACTGCAACTTCAATCTTTGAATTTGGAAGTGTACCTTTATAAACTTTACCAAATCCACCATGTCCAAGTAGCTCCTTGTCACTGAAATTTTTAGTTGCTTTCTTGAGTTCTTGATAAGTGTATCTTTGTGGTCCAACATCTAGCTCCCAATCTTCAATAACTTCTGCATTCTTGATTTTTCTGACCACGTAAACGATTGCAAGAGATAATAAACATAACACAAAAAACACTGATGGTACTGAAACACCAATTACTAAACCCGTATGCTTCTTCTTGGGACCTGGAAGTGAAGGAAGTGAAGAGAAATGCAGAGCTCGAGCTTGTCCATTGATTTTAAAGCTCCAACCTGATCTGTAATGTGAGCTAGCAAGTAAACCCGTTGAAGCAGAGAAGCCAACATACATGAATTTATGAAAGATTGGTGAAAGATCCACCGGAAAAGACAAGATTGGCGATTTGGGTTTGGCTGAATCCGGTGAAATAGTGACATGAACAATGTTTTGAGACGAATCGTAATCGATCCAAGCTTGGATTGGCTTCCCACTCTTGAGTCTCAACTCTTGTTTGGTTGAATTGTCAATATAGTAAGCAGCAGCAACGGAGGCATTGGAATTCAAGCTGTTGATGTCTATGCCAACATGGTTGTCATTGACATCTTGGAATTCAAAATCCTGAACCGTATCGAATTCGACAGCAAATATATGGTTTGAGAAGTTACCGATATCGCTTGAATTTAGAAGGCCTAAATACTGACTTGGAAGACCTCTCAGGTCTTTAGTTGATGAGATTGTGAAAGCAAGGCCATGACCACCAAGTTTTGGATACTCAGGGACTATAGCCAGAGCAAACGAGGTTGAAAAAGAAAAAACTTTGCCGGTTGTCGAGTTTTTGAACTGAAATGGTGAGTTATGAAAGGCCTGACCTTGTAATCTACTTGTATCGTTTGTTAACCGAAGAATTCCATTGTTTTCAATCTCTGCAATCCCTTTTAAGGTTAAGTTTTTTCCCAAGTCTTTGAATCCAGGAAAGAAGAGTTCATTGAGCTGAGACGTTACAGGGATGGAGAGAAAGATAAGAACAGAGAAGAATATGAGAAAATCGGCCATGTTAGATACAGAGAGAGTGTAGATTTTTGAAGAATTGTTGGTTGGTGAGAATGGAAATTTTGTAATGTGTAATCTGGGTTGTCTTTGTTGAATTGAATGAAAGTAGATCTGATAGTGGAAGGTGGTGGGCTTTCAGGCAGAGGAGGGACAGAGAGCATCTATTGGTCACATGTGATGGGTTAAAAGAGAGAGTAGAGAAAAATATAAAGAGCAAATGCTATGTATATTCAGGATTTTTGTTATTTAGATTTTAGACCACAACAGTTCTTTAAAAAAAATTTCAACTTTTATTTTTTATTTTTTATGTGAATATATTATTCTCTCGGAGATCTTTTATGATTATCCACTTTTAAGTCCACTTATTCACTTCACCCATTCAAATAAATTGGCTATGGCTGTGAATCATTGGCCAATCACATAATTCAGTGCTCAAAAGACTTGAATTTTGGATTCTTGAGATTGATGATGAAGATGATCCTCTGCTAGTCTAAGTCACAGATTTCAGGAATTAATTCGTTTCAAAGTCTGGAAATTGACCCACTATTGCAAAAATGGTGCAGATTTACTCCGGGTCTTTTTATTTTATTTTATTTTATTTTATAATTTTTATAATTTTTATATTTTTTATATTTTTTTTACAATATCATATTTCTTCCATTTCTAGGAATATCCAAATTTTGCTTCTGAATTGATTTGTATACCTAATTTAATTTATCATGGTGTAGTTTTTTTTTATTATTTTATTATTTTTAATTTTTTTTTACAATATCATCATAGTGTAGTTTTCAAAAAAAATAAAAACTATTATAGTGTATATTGGATGTGTTTGACAATTGATTATAACAATGCTAATTATCCATTATTACTTTTTAAAATAATTATATTTACATGAAATTGGTATTTATAATATTTTTAAGTATCATGTCATCACAAATAATATTATATCTATATATATATATATTATGATTTGAAAATTTTAATTATTAATGAAGATGAAATATGAGTGCAACCAAACCTAGTGTAAGTTATATATATATATATATATATATATATATATATAAATTAAATAAGGCATATGTTTTCAATATTTAAAAGGGTTATCTTACATATTATTTTTAAGAGTGACAATAATGACATTTCTAAAAAATTGTATCTACACCCCTCTCGTAATCACACTGATTAAATTTTTTAAAAAATCTCTAATTTGTAAATAAACCCCACATAATATAAAAAATACCTTTTCTTTAATTACAATGTATTGTATTTTTATAAGTACACACCACATATGACTATTATTATTACGTTATATAATCAACTTTATTATTATTTCAAAAAAAAAAAAATGTTACCTTTAATTCTCTTACTATTCTTTCTTTTCCCTACTTCTTCTCTTCTTCGTTTATTCAAAATCAAACTCCATTTTTATTTAAAAATTCATTTAAAGATTTTTTTTAAAATTTTTATATTGAAGAACTGCTTTCTGTTGAAAGAGTTATAGGAATGCAAGATCCATGTCATATCCAAATTGATGTGGAAGTAGATAAGTGTTAAATGATATTTAAAAAAAAAAAAAAAAAGATAGGTGTTCGATGAAATTGAAGAACATCTATTTTTTTTTTATTTTAACAAGAAAAAACATATAATATTTGATAAATAAATAAAAAATCTAAAATGTGTTTGAAAGAAATAAAAAAAAAAGATAATATAATTAATTTAAAAGTCTATTTATATACATAATGATTTTATTCTTCTAATAAAAATTAATTTAAAACTTTACTTTTAAGTGGTGATATTAACACATCCTCTACTGATTCATCTATGCCCCACTTAATAAATTATTTAGTATTATTTTTTTTTCCTTTATTAAAATTACTAAAAATGACATACAATTTAAGAACAAAAAATATTCTATAAAAACCCACATTTCTTTTCTAAAAAAATCAATTTAAGAGATTCAATCTAATAAACGCTACTCTGTTTCTAATAGAACTGCAGTCTTTTTTAGTTATTCAAAACAATAGTGTAAACAAAGTCTTTTTTTACCATGCATTTTATAATTACTAAACTTTTGAAATGTTTGATCTGTATTATCGGTATAGATTCTACTGCTTTATGGTAATTATATTAATTGAGTTTTTAATTCTGGCAATTTCCATTCTAATCATTGTAGTTTGCTTTTATTAAGTTTTTTAGGAACTTGTATTTGCACATAATCACTATGAAAGTGTTCGACTATGCTTTTGTTAATAAATTTAAATTTGTTATGGTATTTATTATAGCATCTTCCTAAAACAGATATCTTTAATCTAAGATTTTTGTATTCTGCATTCATGTAAAAACCTTTTGTTTGTATGCCTAATTTTATCTTATTACAAAATTCTCTTATGTCTACGTCTATGTCAGGAAGGCATTTATACTACTGCTACTTTATTTTTGAGGTTTACTTCAGCAGTTGCTAACTAGGCTTGTTCATGATTGTTAAACTTGTCATCATAAAGATACAAATGCGCTTTGGTGTCAAGTTGTGCTCTAGTTTGACTATGCACTTCTATGATCACTACACCTAGATGTATTGCTAAGTAGCCATTTTTTTTTTCTTTAGCACTTTGTGGGCTTATTAATGTAATTTCTTCTATATTGTTAACAACTCCAATTGTAAATTTATCTTTGTAACATATAAAATGCTTTTTAAACTATCTAAAAATCCTTCGCTATATATATTTTTCTTTCTAACTTGTTTGAATCTTACTTTTAGCATTCTATTAACATCTACTTCTTGGATTAAATCTTCAGTTTTTTCTATTATTTATTTTCCCTTATTATTATAGTTCAAAATATTTCTAACTCTACTGACCGTTGATAATCTTACGCTAGAGTTTCTTGCTAGTTCCATGCTTGCTAGGAAGATTTATGTTTTGGTCCTAATATGTCTTTAATATCTACTTTAGGTTGACTAGGAGAAGGTTGTGCTTCTAGCTTTTTCTCTACTAGATCTATTCTCTTGACTAACCAGGCTACGTAATCTAGATATAGCTGTCTGTTTATAATTCTAATTGTATTATGTTCTATTTCTTCGATTCTTTCTAAAGTTTTAACAAATAATTTTATTATGGTGTTACACTGTCCTTGAGTAACTGTGTTAATTTCTATATTAAATTTCTTAACACTTATGTCTACAGGTAAATTATTCGGAGCTTATGTTCTTAGTTCGTTATGTGTCTTTTTAAAGTGGTTTATTCGATTAGTCTTTTCAATTGGAACTTCAACTCTTTCTGAGTTCGCTTTATGTCTTCTGCTTCTAGGCAGAGACTTTATTGGTTGGCAGTATTTTATTGGTTGTTATTTGTGGGTTAATTTGAGGAGTGACTGGTGCATTGTTAAATTATATATAGAAAGAGTGATAGATTCTTAAATTTTAGCTCCATTCATTTTGTTTTCGCATTGAATTGACATGTATACTATTAATAGATGAGGGACATATAGGTTATTTCAAACTATTTGATTTAATTTTTAATTTATACAGTAAATGGGCATTTTTGGGGAGCCTATAACAAATTCAAATTTCATCTTATGTAAAATCTTTAAGCGCTGGTGTGCCATTTGAATCCTTATCCGGTGTTTGGTATAGTTTTGGAATATGGGATTAATAATCCCAAAAGTAAAATAATCCCATGCTGATAGGATATAAACTCATCTCTCCCGTGTTTTTATTAGTCACAGGACTATTTATATATGAGCCCACCATATTTAATTCATCTCTTTCTTTTACATCACCGATCCCAACAACCCATCTTTTTTCTCTCTTTCAACATATTTCAACGTATCTCAACGCATAACTAATTTTTTTTATATATAAAAAAATATCTAGTTTTTTTTTTTTAAACGATTTAATAACAAATTAATTATAAAATTAAAATTTATTTAAAATTAATATTAATTTGTAATTTTATTTAAAATTAATTCTGAATATTATTAATTTAATAATATATAAATTAAAATATCTATTTCATCGAAACAATTATTCCAATAATTTGTTATTCAATTTTCATTTCATTATTAGAGACTCAGATTATTTCAATCTTAATTCCTCTCAACGGGATTAAGGAACATATATTCGTTGGGCCCATCATAATCCTATATATATATATAATTTATATATTATTAAATAAACAAATTTTAAAATTTTAAAATATTTACATTTATTTAAAAATAATATAAGCCTATATTTTAAATATATTTTTGGAAATTTTTAATTTAATAATATATAAATTAAACCATTTATTTTCTTCAAATATATATTTCAATAATTTATTATTCAATATTAAAATATTATCAAATTAAAAAATTTATTATATTTAATCCAATCTTATGTTTCACCAAACAAAACATAGTGTTAATTTAGTCCAGTCACATGTTTCTTCAAACACAATATAGTATTAATTTAATCCAGTCCAGTTCAATCCAATTTCATATAATCCTAGTCTCATCTTAATTCAATTCAATCCCATAAAAATAATCTAATCCAATCTCGTGCACCAAACAAAGCCTTAATATATAGGATTCTTTATGTTATTGTACTAAAGTTTGCAGGTAGCAGTGGCCTAGAAGCAGCCTAGCATGGAGTGCAGCCCAGGTTTGAAAACTCTCTGCAATATCTTTTATTTATTACCCATTTCTTCCATTTCTAGGAATATCCAAATTTTGTTTGTGAAGTGATTTGTATACCTAATTTAACTTATCATAGTGTACTTTTTTTTTTGTTTTGACAATATCATCATAGTGCAGTTTTCAAAAAAATAAAATAAATTATTATAGTGTATATTGGATGTGTTTGAAAATTGAATATAACAATGCTAATTATCCATTATTATTTTTAAAATAATTATATTTACATGAAATTGGATCATAATATTATAAATATATAATATGTTTAAGTATCATGCCATCACAAATAATATTATATATAATAATTATAATTTGAAAATTATAATTATTAATGAAGATGAAATATTTAAAAGGGTTATACTTATCTTACATAATATTTTTAATTATGAAAAAAAAAAAAAAAAACGTCAAACTGATGTTAAAGCAATTAGCTGAAGCCCAAATATCGTAAAGATATCTCAATATGGGCCAAGCCCAGATGGGCCCAAATTAAACATCAAACTTATCGCATTCTTAATTAATACTATTTCAATTGATTACCATTTTGAGGTATTGATCATTTAATTAAATAACAGGAATTAAAATAATAATAAAAAAAAACATTATCACCAAACCCGATTTCCAATCCAATAAATATTTTTCAATATATGTTTGTCATTCAAATTAGATTTTTTATTAGTATTTTTAATTAGTTGAATAAATTTAAATTTATCTAACAAGTTAGTTAGTTTATTTTTTATTTTTTTTTTATTTTTTTTATTTTTATTTTTATTTAATTTCAATTTCTAACAACTCATATATGTTATATATAAATATAATACAAATGTTAACAAATCAAGTTTTGTAGTCTAGCGATAAAGACTTACCACTTTGATATGAGGTTGCAAGTTTGATTCCTCATAACGTCAATTAATTGTCAATATTATCAAGAGTGGGCCAGACAGCAGATTAATTTTTAAAGTTCCAAAATCTTTGTAAACGAATGTATACTCTTAGTCAACAAAATAAATTCATCGGCTAAAACCTTAGCAGATGAATTTATTTCGTTGGCTAAAACTTGTGATTATTATAAAAGTTATATCAATACCAATCGGACCCTCAATTAGGTGTACACGTTTTTTTTTTTTTTTTTTTTTTTTTTAAATAATTAAATGTAAATGATAGTGGTTGACATAGCTAAATAATTCCAACATAAGTGGACATCACAGTCATTCACAATGGAAAATAGGATCTGGATCCTCTCCACACACTTTGTGTCATCACATTGTCATCACCTTCATAATCTATTGTCACGTGTTTAATATAGTAAATCAATGGTTTGAATTATTTTTATTAATTTTTATGTTTTTACACTGCAACAAGATATAATTAATCCAAACCATTAATTTAGGTAAGGACAAAGTGAGGACACAAAAGGTGAGGAGGGGATCCTAATTTCGGAAAATAAAAGCATCTTCAATGCAAATATTCATTTGGAGAAAATTGACTGCCACATAAAATAGATAGTTAAAAAGTTATAAAAACTCTCACAATGGAATTATCTAACTTCAATATGGAGATGACGTGGCAAAAAAAAAATGTTAAAGATCATGAAATTGAGTTTCTAATTCTAGAAATTCTCCTAAAAATGCTAATTAGGATTTCTAACTCTTTCAACCAATAATATTAAAGCTCATTTAATTGTAAAATAAAATTGGAGAGAGTGGAATAATTGTTTTATTATGAGTAGTCATAAAATTGATGCATATTTGACTTTAGATAATTGCATTGAAAATGTGAATATACATTTCTTTAAAAAAAAAAAATTTCAAAAGTAGGCCTATTATTAATATAAATGACGATATGAGACTACTTAGAAACTTAAAAATGCATATTTCATCGGAGATGCTCTAATGAAAATTAATTGAAAATAAGGACTAATTGTACAAACAACCCCCGAGTTTAGGGCTAATTATAGCTCGATGGAACTTTTACATTAAATTACACAATCATTCCCTTCTGTGTTAGTCAACTAATGGGAGACCTTAAGGGATGAAGGGTAAACATGTCATTTAAACAATAAGCTGGTCCAAAAAACATTGCAAGCAAATCTGGGCCTTTGGATTGATACAAAGATATCCAACTGTTTGAAAATAATAAAGAAATCTGCAAAAACAAAAAAAATATATATATATATAATTTATCCATTTGTTCTTTCCAATATATTAAAATTTATACTTTCATTACCCCAACCAAAATTTTATCCGATATGAAAATGTATCCATTCATTACACCAACCAAAAATCTATTCAATCCAAACCACGTACAAATTTCTTCCTCACTTCATATTTATCCAACCACAATCATCAACTCTTATTTTTTTTTTTATTTTTTTTTTCTTTTTGATGCAACAATCATCAACTCTCAAACCACAGAAAAATGACAATTTCAGCAACTCCATTTTGAATAAGGGTTTGGCAACACAATTTTTTTCCCCTCTATTTCTTACGGACTGCAAGTTCACTCCATAGCTCAGATTGTGGTAAACGGCGTTTTTGCATGAATTGGGAAAGTTGCGCGGAAAAAGGAAAGGTTTTATTCTAGAAGTTATTGTGCCTAAACAAAAAATGAAAAAGAGTTTATCTTCGTGCGAAACAAGAAAGTCTTATGCATGAAGGAGAAAGACTTTGTGTGGTATAAGAAGCCATGTGCGTGAAGAAAAAGTATTTCCTTATAGGATTCAAACTCTCTATAACTAGTATAAATAGAACCTTGTAACTAAATTATTTGTGTGGAGTAAAAGAACACCTGTAACATTAGAGAGATCCGAGGAGACCCCTAGGAAAATCCAGAGAGGGATCCAGGGAATATTTGGGGATCTAGAGGAGAGATCCGGAGGAGATATTCAGGGGAGACCTAGGGTGGTTGTACAAATTTACTACATATTTGATCTTTTCTCTGTTATCCTGATGGTTCGTGGTTTTTTTTTTCCTGATTTAGAGTTTTCACTTATATCTTGTGTTTGTGTGATTGGTTTATTTTCTCTCATCTTATTTTTCTATTAATAGACGTTTATTTGCTATGTGTTATGGGTGAATATTAGACAAGTGCTTCCGCGTTCATCGTTTCATTTCCCAACACCTAGTTTCAAATTAAGTTTTCTAAGTCAAGTGTGAAATTTGTGTCCATGAGAAGAACATGTAGAGTTTCCAATTTCCTGGAAAGTGTGTTTTTCTTTTGGTTGACTCGGAGTCACACTTATCAAATAAAACTATGAATTGGAATGTATGCTACATATCAATTAAAAAAAAAAAAAAAAAAACTACCTAGCATTCCATAGTTTTTAGAGTAATCGGCACTACAACCCCCTTGAGTATACCAGAATTCTCATGTTGCCCCTGAATTAATTTTTTAGGCATTAAGCCCCCTAAACTATTGAAAATTGGTAACATTGGACGGAATGGTTACGGAACCCTAGTTCCATCTCATTTATTGTCACGTGTGCATCACATGTCTCCGTGCAAAGGGCATTTGGGTCATTTCGATGCCAAAATATGTGAGCTGAGATTGCTTCAATTGAAATTGATCTGTCCGGTGCCATAAAAAATTGATTCTGGCAGATATGGATTCAATGTATAGAGATTATATTATCGTTCAAGAAACAGTCATGCCTGAAAGTACAAAGATTATAGTTCAAAGATTTGATGCCAAAATGAAATTGATCTGTCTGGTGCCATAAATGATGCCAAAATCAAACCAAAATCGATTTAAAATCAATTCAAATCAAATCAAACTAGATGTCAAAATCAAACCAAAATCAATTTAAAATCAAACCAAAATCAACTCGAAATCAGTTCAAATCAAACCGAAATCAAGAACCGGGTGCGTTTGGATTTGGAGGCATAGTTGTTGGACACCAAAGAAGAAATCAAACCTCTGTCAAAGCACCCAAACCTCTGTCAAAGGAAATAAAATGGAGAAAAGAAGGAGAAAAAAAAAAAAAAGACGATCGACTGCGAGAGGAGATAGAGTGTCGATCTCCGCGTCCGGGAGGAGATCGAACGTCAATCGGCGGCGAGAGGATGACGATCGGCGGTATAAATGGGACATTAACTGTCGTCCAAAGGAGAAAGACTACTATAAACCTCAGTCTCTCTTTGTTGCTTGGACACTCTTTTTGCTCGGCTCAAATCAGGTGTCACCACGGCGTGCGTCGACGTCGTCGCAGCTGGAACCTGTTACATGTTTCTCTAATTTTTGCTCGGCGGTCGTAGTCAATCTCCTATCAACGGAGGAGATCGCCGCTTCTCGCCGGCGCCGGCATAAAGAAGAGAGAGAGATCGAAGAGAATGTAGATAGAGGAGAGAATGTTGAGAAAAGATGAAGATTGAGATCTGGTTTCTTTTTTTTTTTTTTTCTTTCTAGATCTTCCAAGAATAATTCCTTAATTTCATTTAATTTCTTTTTCTTTAATATTTAAAAAGAAAATATTATTATTTAATTTTTCTTTAATGTTTTTCGATTTTTTTTTTTTTAATATTTTGTTAAAAAAATTTCTTAGTTTAGTTTATTTCAATTTTTTTTTTTAATTTTTAAAAATTTTTAATTTCTGTTTTATGATCTGACAATTTGATTTATATGAAGGATTATTTTATGTTATTCCAACTTTACCCCTTCGTACGAAGACATGTGATACGCACGTGACGAGAAATGAGACGGAACTAGGGTTCCGTAAGCACTCCGTCCAATTTTGCTAATTTCTGATAGTTCAAGGAGTTTAATGCCTAAAAAATTAATTCAGGGGGCAGCATGCGGATTCGGGTATACTCGAGGGGGGTGTAGTGCTAATTACTCTAGTTTTTATTACAGATTACTACTATTTCAATAATTTCACAAAACTTTTATAGTTTATTCTGGTCCGGTTCTTCTGCCCACCCCTAGTTATACGTAAGGGTAAGATGTTAATTCAAAGTCTTCTGCAACATGCATGCGTGGAAAAATAGACTAGCATCCAATAAATACAAAATTTTGATCACTTTCATTGGGACAATGATATGTCTGCTGATCTAATCTTTTTCTTGACCTCACATAATCTCATGACATATATACATTGCAATTAGTTAAGATGTGATTGGTTTTCACAACCACTTTATTAATAACCAATCACATGCTTTAAAAATGTTAATGAAAAAACCATATTAATAGAGGATTCAAATTCCTATCAAATACAATTGTTTGACTTTGTCAATCCAATTGTTTGCAATAGAAACTTAATTATCTCTTTTTATCTTTTCAAAATCATCCATACCTACGTAACTTTAAGTGCATATATACTTCATAAGCCAGATATTTGTTTTAGCGATATATCCACACTCCATTAATTTGAGAATCATTAAGCTCAAAAATATATTGAGAAATAAGATAAATAAAGGGACTAATATTTTTTTTTTTTAAAAAAAAGGATTAATGAAGGGATTAGAAAAGGATATATATAGCAATAATTGAGAGCTGAATTAATTGTTCATTATACAATTTTCATTTAGAAAACGAAAAAAAAAAATATATATATTATCTAATAATTTGTTCTTCAATTGAATGAAAGAAGAGAAATCATAAACAGTTAAAAGGATAATAATAAGTATTTGAGATGATGAGACATTGATTACTTGATGTGCGGAAAAATACAATAACTTCTAAGAAATTGGAAATTTTGATACCTTTTATATGAATATGTACATCGATTAATTAATATCTATTGAAGTCTTTATATTTGACTTTGCCCTGGTCAAGCACTACAATTAAATGAATTAATCTTCAAATAAATCAAGATTACTATAATTTATGACAAAGTTAAAATGGACATCACAAATCTTACAATCGCATTCAGATTATGAGGATAATTATATCATTATAACAAATATAACAAGAAAAATCAGTTTAAAAACTTAAAAACAAATTAATAGAAATTAATAAAACGTAATATATAAGGTTAATTTTTCAATTTTTTTAATAATTTATATAAACCATTTTTATATCAAAAATGCTTTAAATTAAGTGTGAAATGTGTGCAGAAGAGAAGAACATGTAGACTTTTCAATTTCCAGGAAAACGTATTTTTCTTTTGGTTGACTCGGAGTCGACCACCACTTCTCAAATAATGCAAGACTGAAAATAATTACAACCGAAGTGGCAAGATATCACAATCAATCACACTGGAAAATAATAATAACTTATGTGACTTGATTGTATATATCTACAAACCGACTGCTATTGTTTTTATAGCAGTGAAATAAAGGGACTTAAACAAAACAAAACAAAAATAAAATAAAATAAATGCTACATTTGACAGTAAACCTGTATTTCTCTAATTAATTAATTGCTTACACCGTGATCTTTTAATGTAGAGAAAATACGTTGCAAGTGGGTAAAACTTTTGTAAAACCTATCTAGCATGACATAGTTTTTAATACAGATTATTACTATTTCACAAAACTTTTTATAGTATATTTCGGTCCTGGTTCTTTATACGTAAGGGTAAGACGCCAGTTCAAAGTCTTTTGCAACATGCATGTGTGGAAAAATGGACTAGCATCCAATAAATACAAAATTTTGATCGCTTTTATTGGGACAATGATATGTCTACTGAATACTACTTCTTGACTTCGTCAATCCAATCGCTTTCAATATAAACTTATCTCTCTTTATCAGTTCAAAATCATCCATAGCCACATAACTTTAAATGATATATATGGATTTGAATCCTCTAATAATTTGATTTTTTTCCTGACATTTTTAAAGCATGTGATTGGTTGCTATTAAAGTGATTGTGAAAACTAATCATATCTTAACCATATATTCATTGCAATGCTTATGTATCATGAGATTATGTGACATCAGGAAAAAGACCAGATCAGTAGAGGATCAAAATTTCATCGCCTAATACCCTGTCCAACCATGATGTCCCCACGAAATTACCGACGAAATTTTTTTGTCACGTAAGATCTTTCCAGACGAATTTCAACCTTTTCCTACGAAATTGGTTTATCTAGAAAGACTAAATCTTTTGTAGCGGAGGTTGTGTACTTGTTTGTTAGTTATTTATCTGAATTTGATTGAAATGTGAATTTTTTTTTTGTTCTTTTTCGAAAGGAAAATATGAATATTTAAAAGCAAACAATGATTCATAAACTAGAATAAGTAATGCAACAAAAACATCAATGATGACAAAAGGAATAGATGGAGTAAATACACGTTTAATTATCTTGAACGAAGCACGTTACTCTCACCAAAAAGATGAAAAACATTGAAAAAGATGGTGTTTGAAAAAACATTGAAAAGAAAACCAAATTAGTATACTTGGAACTTGTTCTACTACAGCAAATCCACTACCGATCCTATAATATTTTCAAAAGACTTTACGTTGATTTCCACATGATAGGTGGTTTACAATCCATGCCGTAGTTGACATGCCTTTGGTGTTTTGTTCTTCATAAAAGGCCACCGGTTGGGGCGAATAATTGTGGGGGCTGCAGCCCCGCCTTCAATTTAAAAGAAAAAAATTAAATTTTTATTGATACGTCAAATTTACACAAGCCAAACAAAAACTGTCAATACTGATTATAGTCGATAAACATATTCAATAGTCAAAGTTAGGTTAATTTAAAATTATCAAATTGTCACCTGTAAGGCCATAAGAGTATCTTCAATGTTCCCCACTAAATTTTACTCAAATTTGAAATTAAATGAGAATATTTTGGGAATTTGTTAACACTAAATTTTTTTTTCACTCCAATGTTCCATACCAAATTTTATGTAAAAAAAACATCTTTCTAAATCCTAATAAATATCCTAATAAATAAAAGAATATAAAAGTTTAATATTATTTGAATATATAATTAATAAGTAAATTAAGTAAATTAAATAAATTTAATATGTCATTTTAAAGATTTCAACGATATATTTTTTTAAAATATATATTATTTAATTAAGTATAAAAAAAATTAATTAAAAAAGAAAATAAATATAAAAAAAAAGAATGAGACAAATGATGAGAATGATGTGACGTTAAAAAAATAATAATAAAAAAAGTGAGAGTTGTGCTGAGAGGAACAGTGCACGGTAAACCACTAATAATAATAAAAAAAAGTGAGAGTTGTGCTGAGAGGAACAGTGCACGGTAAACCCAGTGGTGTACTGTTCCTCCACACAATTTTTTTTTTTTGAAAAACGAAATATGAAGCAAGGTTGGAGAGCTCTTTTATGAATAGTTATCTTTAAGTTAGAGTTGGTGTTGTGTTTAGTGTGAGGTTGGAGATGCTCTAACCAACCATGTGGATTCTTGGGTTGAGTGCGCTTTATTCCCAAATCCTACGATTGACGGCTCCATTAGGCTTTTTTATTTTCTTCCTTCTTTTCCTCTCTTATATTTTTCTTTGTTCTTTTCATAGTTTTATGCGTTATTTAGGGCCTGTCCTGTAAACTGTTTTCAGTTACCATTTTTCGAAAATAAAAATGAAAATGAAAACAGTGTTTTTGGATCTATTTTGATTAAATTTTGTTTATTGGTTATATTATAACAATTATAACCAATAAACAAAATTTAATCAAAATTGATCTAGAAGAAGTCGTCCAGTTGAAGACGAAGAAGACTAGCTGATCGGCGAAGGAAGGAAGTCCGACGGCAGCTGCGATCGGCGAAGGAAGGAAGAAGAAGAAGAAGAAGAAGAAGATGACTAGTGGCAGCTGCGATCGGCAAAGGAAGGAAGACCGGAGTCAGCTACGATCGAAGACGACCAGCGGTAGAGATGCGATCAGCGAAGGAAGGAAGGAAGAAGAAGAAGAAGAAGACCAGCTGATCGGCCGACGACAGTTGCGAATGGTGAAGGAAGGAAGAAGATGATCGGTTGGTGGCGGCGAGCAGATCGGCAACGGCTGCGATTGACAATGGAAGAAAGAAGATGGAGATGAGGAAGAAAAAAGATGAGGTCTGGTGGATGAGGAAAAAAAAATTATTGTTAATTTTTTTGAAAAACAGAAACAAATTCAAGAAAAACAAGTTTTTTTGGTTTTTCAAAATTTCAACTTTTAACACTGATTTTATTTTTCACTTTGTTTTGTATTTTAAAAATAAAATGAAAAACGGTTACCAAACACGAATTTGAAATAATTTTTGGAAAATAAAAATGAAAACAGGCTGAAAATAACCTGCAGGACAGGGCCTTAATCTCTACTCCACACTGAATTATTTTTAACATTACTAGGACCACATTTTCAAAAACACTCGAAAATGTTTATTCTTTTCTATTTACTTATCTATTATTTTATTATTTACTTTTTTTTTTTTCCTTATTACATTAAAATTGATTTAGTATTAGTTTGGTTTAATCAAATTTGTTTGTGATTTGTTTGTTGTTATAATTATATGGCATATAGATACAATTATTTATGTGTTAGCTTTTTGGAACATTTTTTTTTACTATTCGGCGATTAAAATTATTTTTTCTTGACTTCATTATATTTTGTTGGAATATACACTTTGAAGGGTAAAATTATTATATCTCATAACTTATTGTGTATTTACATTTTATTAATGAAATCCTTCTTCCTATTAAGGTTGTCAAATTTTTTTTAATAGTATTTAGTTTAGTTCCATCGGATATAAAATCTTAGATTCACCCCTGGCCACCGTCAATTGATCAGCACAGTGTCACGGGCTTAGAATTACGCAGCGGAAAATCCCGTGCGGCACTTAGGCAACTTGTGGGCAAGGTTGCTAAGTAAGCCTAAAATGTGTGCTTGTCACTCTCAAATGCAAGAGAGACTAGAGAATGGTGTAGGAAGAGCTTGGTTGGAATGTAAAGGAAAGCTTGTATTGCTATTAAGGAAAGCTTTACAAGACTTTGATTACAAATGACTTGGATAGGCTTGGATAGGCTTGGAGTTGCCTTACAAATGGGAGGAGTTACCAATTTATAGGTGAGCCACCTCCTTAAGGAATGTTCTAGACTAATCTAGTCTAATATTGGAGATTAAGTCTCCAGAATATTCTACACCTAATTAGAATGCTCTTACATGTATTTACATGTCTTTACAAGATTCTAGATTGTTCTACACATATCTAGTTATGTACATGTGTCTAGATCCTTCCTATAGGCATGTGCAAGAAAGACCTAGAAAGCATTAGTGACTAGAGACTTCCAGAAGCTTCCGTTGCTAGAAGTGTACGGAGATCTCTAGAATCTTCCATTAACTAGAGACTTCCATCCATGCTTTGGAGTGTGTGGAAATCTCTAGATTTTTCCAGCAACTTTGCCCTGTTGTGGGATTTTTAGACACCTTGACTGGAATCCGTAATTTGGATCTTTGCGGGCCGTGACAACAGGCTTGATTTGATTGGAGCCATGGGAGCCCACAGCTTCATGGGAGCCACCTGATTATTAAATCACATCTACCCGGTAGAAGAAATAATTGAAATCAATTTCCAATTTCATTGTTATGTCTCTTTTACCAATCACATCTAACCGAATGTTTGAAGTATTAGTTGAGTGTTGCATCGAAATTGATTTTTTTTTTTAGTTTTTTTTTAGTTTTTTTTTTTAGTTTTGCATGGCATTAAAATCAGCCACCAATTAATAAAAAAATATTGTTGCTCCTTGAATTTGAATGAAGAAACAAGTCATATTTCACCAAAAAAGACAATATAGTAACTCTTGGAGGCTCACATTCACATAATAGCTTTGGGTACAATTTCACAATGTAATTATCATTAAGAAGAAAATTTTGTACAATACCCATATGATATATTGTTTTTTCTCTTACAAAATACAAACCAAGCAATTAAGGAAAAAAAAAAAAAAAAAAAAAAACCTCTATTTCAAAATTGAGCTTGACATTGCTATCTAGTTTCTCCTCTACCATGAAGAAGAGAAAGTGGAGAAGTAGACAGCTAAGCACAAGTAACAGAATTTTCCTGGAACGAGTCAAAAGTCATTTTTTCAAAAGAAGATGATGCAAACGAGTTCACGAAATCATCAAAACCATCCACAACATCTTTCCCATTATTACCACCATCTAATGCACCTGGTGCTCCCACAATTTTAGGCACTTCAAGTTCTCCTTCCAAGCACCTCACAACTTGTCTCATACTCGGCCTAGCCAACTGCGCATTGTTCGAACACAACAGTCCCAATTTCAGCACCATCACCATCTCCGCTTCATCGTATTCACCGTTCAACTTGGAATCAACAACATCAAGAAACTTCCCTTCTCTGTAATTCTCCCACACACAATCAACCAACACAAGCTCTTCAGATTGCGCCGTAGGTTCAATTGGCCTGCGCCCACATGCGACCTCCAATAGAAGTGCACCGAATGCATACACATCTGAACCTACTGTGGCCTTGCCTGTTCTAGGCAACTCTGGTGCTAAATAGCCCAATGTGCCCACCACTCTAGTCGTTCCAGGTTTCGACCCGTGTTCGTACAATCTTGCTAGACCAAAATCACCCAATCTTCCATTTAACTCATTGTCTAGCAACACATTACTAGCTTTGATATCTCGATGAACCACGACTTGTTCGTATCCTTCGTGTAAGTATAGAAGACCAGAAGCTACACCCTTTATGATTTTGAACCTCTGCTCCCAACTTAGAATTGTTTTCGGCTCATCAAACAAGAAATTATCTAAGCTCCCATTTGACATAAAGTCATACACAAGAAGAAGATCACTTTTTCGCCTACACCACCCTACTAATTGAACCAAGTTTCGGTGACAAAGCCTACCAATACTAGCAATCTCGGATACGAATTCACGCACACCTTGTTTTGATTCATGAGAGATTCGTTTAACTGCAACTTCAATCTTTGAATTTGGAAGTGTACCTTTATAAACTTTACCAAATCCACCATGTCCAAGTAGCTCCTTGTCACTGAAATTTTTAGTTGCTTTCTTGAGTTCTTGATAAGTGTATCTTTGCGGTCCAACATCTAGCTCCCAATCTTCAATAACTTCTGCATTCTTGATTTTTCTGACCACGTAAACGATTGCAAGAGATAATAAACATAACACAAAAAACACTGATGGTACTGAAACACCAATTACTAAACCCGTATGCTTCTTCTTGGGACCTGGAAGTGAAGGAAGTGAAGAGAAATGCAGAGCTCGAGCTTGTCCATTGATTTTAAAGCTCCAACCTGATATGTAATGTGAGCTAGCAAGTAAACCCGTTGAAGCAGAGAAGCCAACATACATGAATTTATGAAAGATTGGTGAAAGATCCACCGGAAAAGACAAGATTGGCGATTTGGGTTTGGCTGAATCCGGTGAAATAGTGACATGAACAATGTTTTGAGACGAATCGTAATCGATCCAAGCTTGGATTGGCTTCCCACTCTTGAGTCTCAACTCTTGTTTGGTTGAATTGTCAATATAGTAAGCAGCAGCAACGGAGGCATTGGAATTCAAGCTGTTGATGTCTATGCCAACATGGTTGTCATTGACATCTTGGAATTCAAAATCCTGAACCGTATCGAATTCGACAGCAAATATATGGTTTGAGAAGTTACCGATATCGCTTGAATTTAGAAGGCCTAAATACTGACTTGGAAGACCTCTCAGGTCTTTAGTTGATGAGATTGTGAAAGCAAGGCCATGACCACCAAGTTTTGGATACTCAGGGACTATAGCCAGAGCAAACGAGGTTGAAAAAGAAAAAACTTTGCCGGTTGTCGAGTTTTTGAACTGAAATGGTGAGTTATAAAAGGCCTGACCTTGTAATCTACTTGTATCGTTTGTTAACCGAAGAATTCCATTGTTTTCAATCTCTGCAATCCCTTTTAAGGTTAAGTTTTTTCCCAAGTCTTTGAATCCAGGAAAGAAGAGTTCATTGAGCTGAGACGTTACAGGGATGGAGAGAAAGATAAGAACAGAGAAGAATATGAGAAAATCGGCCATGTTAGATACAGAGAGAGTGTAGATTTTTGAAGAATTGTTGGTTGGTGAGAACGGAAATTTTGTAATGTGTAATCTGGGCTGTCTTTGTTGAATTGAATGAAAGTAGATCTGATAGTGGAAGGTGGTGGGCTTTCAGGCAGAGGAGGGACAGAGAGCATCTATTGGTCACATGTGATGGGTTAAAAGAGAGAGTAGAGAAAAATATAAAGAGCAAATGCTATGTATATTCAGGATTTTTGTTATTTAGATTTTAGACCACAACAGTTCTTTAAAAAAAATTTCAACTTTTTTTTTATTTTTTATGTGAATATATTATTCTCTGGGAGATCTTTTATGATTATCCACTTTTAAGTCCACTTATTCACTTCACCCATTCAAATAAATTGGCTATGGCTGTGAATCATTGGCCAATCACATAATTCAGTGCTCAAAAGACTTGAATTTTGGATTCTTGAGGTTGATGATGAAGATGATCCTCTGCTAGTCTAAGTCACAGATTTCAGGAATTAATTCGTTTCAAAGTCTGGAAATTGACCCACTATTGCAAAAATGGTGCAGATTTACTCCAGGTCTCTTTTTATTTTTTATTTTTTTATTTTTTATTTTTTTTATATTTTTTTTATTTTTTTTACAATATCATATTTCTTCCATTTCTAGGTATATCCAAAATTTGCTTCTGAATTGATTTGTATACCTAATTTACTTATCATGGTGTAGTTTTTTTTTATTATTTTATTATTTTTAATTTTTTTTTACAATATCATCATAGTGTAGTTTTCAAAAAAAAATAAAAATTATTATAGTGTATATTGGATGTGTTTGGCAATTGATTATAACAATGCTAATTATCCATTATTACTTTTTTAAATAATTATATTTACATGAAATTGGTATTTATAATATTTTTAAGTATCATGTCATCACAAATAATATTATATCTATATATATATATATTATGATTTGAAAATTATAATTATTAATGAAGATGAAATATGAGTGCAACCAAACCTAGTGTAAGTTATATATATATAAAAAATTAAATAAGGCATATGTTTTCAATATTTAAAAGGGTTATCTTACATATTATTTTTAAGAGTGACAAAAAATAATGGCATTTCTAAAAAATTGTATCTACACCCCTCTCGTAATCACACTCATCAAATTTTTTAAAAAATCTCTAATTTGTAAATAAACCCCACATAATATAAAAAATACATTTTCTTTAATTATAATGTATTGTATTTTTATAAGTACACACCACATATGACTATTATTATTACGTTATGTAATCAACTTTATTATTATTTCAAAAAAAAAAAAATGTTACCTTTAATTCTCTTAGTATTATTTCTTTTCCCTACTTCTTTTCTCTTCTTCGTTTTTTCAAAATCAAACTCCATTTTTATTTAAAAATTCATTTAAAGATTTTTTTTAAAATTTTTATATTGAAGAACCGCTTTCTGTTGAAAGAGTTATAAGAATGCAAGATTCATGTCATGTCCAAATTGATGTGGAAGTAGATAAGTGTTAAATGATATTTCAAAAAAAAAAAAAAAGATAGGTGTTCGATGAAATTGAAGAACATCTATTTTTTTTTTTTAACAAGAAAGAACATATAATATTTGATAAATAAATAAAAAATCTAAAATGTGTTTGAAAGAAATAAATAAAAAAGATAATATAGTTAATTTAAAAGTCTGTTTATATACATAATGATTTTATTCTTCTAATAAAAATTAATTTAAAACTTTACTTTTGAGTGGTGCTATTAGCACATCCTCTACTGATCCATCTATGCCCTACTTAATAAATTATTTAGTATTATTTTTTTTCCTTTATTAAAATTACTAAAAATGACATACAATTTAAGAACAAAAAATATTCTATAAAACCCCAAATTTCTTTTCTAAAAAAATCAATTTAAGAGATTCAATCTAATAAACGCTACTCTATTTCTAATAGAACTGCAGTCTTTCTTAGTTATTCAAAACAACAGTGTAAACAAAGGTGTAAAGGCTATATATATATATATATATATTTTAAGTCCTGAAGGTTGGCCATGGCTTATTCAAGATAAAAAGGATGGCCACATAGAAGATCATATGAACACAAAAATGATCAGAGCTTATGAGAGGGTTAGACCTGAATAAGTTTTATAGAGAAATGAAGCCTCCTATTTGCCGGTTTGCACAAAAAATAAGTTCTGGTTTGTGAATTTGATCAAAACGAGGTATCAATTAAAAAGATCTGCTTTCTTCTTCCTTTACTTGAAGTACGAGCCTCAGCGCTCCAGCCGTTGCCACCAGTAGTTGAAGGATCGGAACTCTGCATAGATTGTTGCATGCTTGAATGCGGAGCAGGTCCGCTTTTGGAAAAAATTGAACCAACTGATCCATTGGATGTGCTAATTGTTGAAGACATTCGGACTGTGCTAATTGTTTGCATCTCTTAAATTGATTTTTTTTGGAAAAGGATTGTGAGGTTTTATTAGATTTACTTTGTAGAATATTTTTTGTTCTTAAATTGTATGTCCTTTTTAGTAATTTTTAAAGGAAAAAAAAATATAATACTAAATAATTTATTAAGTGGGGCATAAATAGATCACTAGGGGGTGTGCCAATAGCACCACTCTTACTTTTTCACAACCAATTTTGTCTCATAATTTTGATTCATTTTCCATACTTAGCAATCAATTTTTATTTCCTTAAAAGATATTGAGAATATATTTAAAAGAGAATCTAGGGTTTATTAAAATGGGAAGAGTTGTTAAGATATATGTTAATATTAAACTATTAATAGGAAAAAAAAATACAAAATATTAAAATAGGAAATTAATTAATAATTATTTGTGCAAATTTTCCTTGTCTCACCTTGGCTATGACATCCCAAGTGTAGGGAGTTTTCTCCTGGTTTTGGAAGCATCCGTCTCCCCGGTATGAGAGTTGTAGTCCGGATTGCGCTAGTAGAGTCTTATCTTACCGATCCCGACAATTATTGGATTATCAAATAAAAAAAATAAATTTTTTTTTTTTTATCCAAACCAAATACAAACCGTCAGTACCGATTATAGTTGACGAATATATTTTAATAATCAAAGTCATGTTAATTTAAAATTATCAAAATGTCACCCGTAACCCACCATGTGGACTCTTGGGTAGTGTGGTGCCCTTTATTCCCAAATCCCACGGCTCCACTAGGCTTTTTCTTTTTTTCCTTCCGTTTTTTTCTTCTTCTCCTCTCTTATATTCATTATTTAATCTCTTTACTCCACACTGAATTATTTTTAACATAACTAGGACCACATTTTCAAGAACACTCTCTCCATATTTCTATTTACTTATCTATTATTTTATTATTTACTTATTATTTTTTTCCTTATTACATTAAAATTGATTTAGTATTAGTTTGATTTAATCAAATTTATTTGTGATCTGTTTGTTGATATAATTATAGGGCATATAGATACAATTATTTATATGTTACCTTCTTGGAACATTTTTTTTATTATTTAGTGATTAAAATTATTTTTTCTTGACTTCATTTTATTTTGTTGGAATATATATTTTGAGGGGTTATATTTATTATATCTCACAACTTGATGTGTATTTACATTTTATTAATGAAATCTATCTTCCTATTAAGGTTGTTTATGTTATGAAAATACAATATAAGTGAATGTCGAATCCCACAATGTAACTTGTGATCCTTCACCTTCCTCAATTTATTCTTTAGTTTATGATACCATTTACTCTCAAGTTTATGGCTCCATTGATTCTCAAGTTTATTGCTTGTGTCTTTTTATTTGTAACTACTACATTGTGAGCCTATAAAATAGAGGTCTCACCAAGTTGTAAATACCATTGAGAAGTGAATAAAATATCATATTTATATGTCATCTATCTCTTGATTTCTTCTTGTGTTCTTATTTTCTTACTATTAAATTTATTTCAGTTTAAATTTTTTTATAAATAGTATTTAATTAAGTCCTACCAAATATAAAATCCTAGATTCACCATAGCCGCCACCAATTGATCAGCATAGGCTTGATTTGATTGGAAAAAGCAGCATTGGAGCCCACAACTGCATGGGAGCCACCTGATAATTAAATCACATCTACCCGGTAGAAGAGATAATTGAAATCAATTTCCAATTTCATTGTTATGTCTCTTTTACTAATAAAAGCTAATGACCGAATGTTTGAAGTATTAGTTGAGTTTACTCTTTAACCCTTTTATATTTAACAACTTGAATCTTGGCATTTCGTGTGGCATTAAATCAGCCACCGATTAATAAAAAAATTACTGTTACTCCTTTGAATTTGAATGAAGAAACAAGTCATATTTCACCAAAAAAGACACAATATAGTAACTCATGGAGGCTCACATTCACATAATAGCTTTGGACACAATTTCACAATGTAATCTTGGAAAAATTATCATTAAGAAGAAAATTTTGTACAATACCCATATGATAAACCAAGCAATTAAGAAGAAAAAAAAATCTCTGTTTCAAGATTGAGCCTGATATTGATATCTAATTTCTTCTCTACCATGAAGAAGAGAAAGTGGAGAAGTAGACAGAGAAGCATAAGGAGCAGAATTTTCCTGGAACGAGTGAGAGGTCATTTTTTCAAAAGAAGACGATGCAAACAAGTTCATGAAATCATCAAAACCATCCACAACATCTTTCCCATTATTACCACCATCTAATGCACCTGGTGCTCCCATAATTTTAGGCACTTCAAGTTCTCCTTCCAAGCACCTCACAACTTGTCTCATACTCGGCCTAGCCAACTGTTCGAACACAACAGTCCCAATTTCAGCACCATCACCATCTCCGCCTCATCGTATTCACCGTTCAGCTTGGAATCAACAACATCAAGAAACTTCCCTTCTCTGTAATTCTCCCACACCCAATCAACCAACACAAGCTCTTCAGGCAATGCCTTAGGTTCGATTGGCCTGCGCCCACATGCAACCTCCAATAAAAGTGACCAAATGCATACACATCTGAACCTTCTGTGGCCTTGCCTGTTCTAGGCAACTCTGGTGCTAAATAGCCCAATGTGCCAACCACTCTAGTCATTCCAGGATTCGACCGGTGTTCGTACAATCTTGCTAGACCAAAATCACCCAATCTTCCATTTAACTCATTGTCTATTAAAACATTATTAGCTTTGATATCTCGATGAATCACGACTCGTTCGTATCCTTCGTGTAAGTATAGAAGACTAGAAGCGACACCCTTTATGATTCTGAACCTCTGCTCCAAACTTAGAATTGTTTTCGGCTCATCAAACAAGAAATTATCTAAGCTCCCATTTGACATAAAGTCATACACAAGAAGAAGATCACTTTTTCGCCTACACCACCCTACTAATTGAACCAAGTTTCGATGACGAAGCCTACCGATACTAGCAATCTCAGATACAAATTCACGCACACCTTGTTTTGATTCATGAGAGATTCGTTTAACATCAACTTCAATCTTTGAATTTGGAAGTGTACCTTTATAAACCTTACCAAATCCATCATGTCCAAGTAGCTCTTTGTCACTGAAATTTTTAGTTGCTTTCTTGAGTGCTTTATAAGTGTATCTTTGTGGTCCAACATCCAACTCCCAATCTTCAATAATCTCTTCATTCTTGATTTTTTTTTTAATCACGTAAACGCTTGCAAGAGATAATATACGTAATGCAAAAAACACTGATGCTACTGAAACACCAATTATTAAACTCGTATGTGTTGTGAATCTAGATCCCTTACCAGATTCTAGATCCACTCCCTATTACTATAACCTGTTCAAGATTCACTTAAACACAAGTAATATAAAACAAATTAATGTACCAAGCAGCAATAATATGAACAAGAAAACTGAAAAGAAAAGGGACACATAGATTTATAGTGGTTCGGCTTGAGAACAAGCCTACATCCACTTTGAGTCAGATCGAGAGACTCACTCCACTATATGAGAAGTATATATACAGATCTAGTCTATTCAGGACTCAACCTGATAACCCTCAAAAGGAGCCTAGAAACCCAATACAGCAACACTCAACCACACAAGCCTCTAACACAACCTATGCTTGAAAAGAACAAACCCAGAAAAACTCAAAAGTTACATCAACAGTATCACCACTCACAGATCTCTCTTTTTCTCTCTTATCTCTCTTACAAATTCAAAGAAGAGAAACCAGAAATCCATGAAGAATCTCAAGAACACCAAGAACAATACAGAGAAGAGAAAGCTTCTGGAATGTCAAAAAACCCTAGAGAAAACAACCGAATGAATCCTCTCTCCATCGCTTCACTTATATAGTCACCAGCATATAAGGTCTAGCTGTGCAAAAATTAGCCAATCATCTGTTGCCATATCACCAAGAGAATCATGAGTCAACCTTATTAGCTTACACTGATAAGCCAAAACGCACCATATCACTTAGCATCAGTTTGGGTCAGGTAGAGCACATCAGTTGGGCCAGACTAATAGGAGCATTGCTGTTGGGCTTCTACTGGCTTCAACCCTTTTCATCATTGGGCTTCTAAGAATGAGCCTGGAATGAATAGATGGACTAACAAAATCCCACAGTATGCTTCTTCTTGGGACCTGGAAGTGAGGGAAGAGAAGAGAATTGGAGAGCTTTAGCAGGTCCATTGATTTTAAAGCTCCAACCTGATATATAATGTGAGCTAGCAAGTAAACCTGTTGAAGAAGAGAAACCAACATATATGAATTCATGAAAGATTGGTGAAAGATCCAACGGAAAAGACAAGATTGGCAATTTGGGTTTGGTTGAATCAGAAGAAATAGTGACATGAACAATGTTTTCAGACGAATCGTAATCGATCCAAGCTTGGATTGATTTCCCACTCTTGAGACTCAAATATTGTTTGGTGGAATTATCAGTAGTGTAGTATGCAACAGCAACAGAGGCATTGGAATTCATGCTGTTGATGTATATGCCAGCATGGTTGTCATTAACATCTTAATTGGAATTCAAAATCCTAAACTGTATCGAATTCGACAACAAATATGTGGTTTGAGAAGTTACCGACATCGCTTGAATTTAGAAGGCCTAAATACTGACTTGGTAGACCTCTCGATTCTTTAGTTGATGAGATTGTGAAAGCAAGGCCATGACCACCAAGTTTTGGATACTCGGGGACTGTAGCGAGAGCAAACGATGTTGAAAAAGAAAAAACTTTGCCGGTTGTCGAGTTCTTGATCTGAAATGATGAGTTATAAAAGGCCTGACCTTATGATTCTTATGATTCCATAGGTTCATAAGGGTGTGTTTGGTACGCGGGATGAGACATGACAATGTGCGACAGTTTCTTCTTGTCTTACATTTGACACGACTTTACGAGACAAAGTGGGATAAAAATCACCAAATTCTTTCCCACCTCGGACAACTTGTCTCATGGCATGGGACAAGCGTCAAAAAGACTCTTTTACCCTTAATATTTCTAAAAATTACAAACATATATATACTCCTCTTGAATCCCATCTCTCTCTCTCTCTCCTTCGTTAGTTCATCTCATGCCTTTGACTTGAATGGAACTTTTGAATGAATTTTTCCTAATGAATCTTTTGGTAAGTGTAAAAATGCAACATGCTATATTATGTTGCTATATTATCGTAATAAGGGCAATTACCAACTTCATCCTGGATTTTTTTTTTGAAATTTCAATTAGTTTGTAACTTTTATAAAAGTGACCAAATTCGTCCTTAACTTTTTCACAAGTACCTAATTAGTCCCTCCATTAATTTTATGTTAATCAAACTTAACAGTCAAAGGATATTTTAGTCTTATGTGAAAATAAAATCAAAACTAAAAACAAAATTCATTTTTATATAATAAAGAAACATTATGAAATTCTAATAATAATAATATTATTATTAAATTTTTTTAAAAAATTATTATTAATAATTTTCTACTTTGTGTACAATGAAATAAAATTACATCCTTTCACAAGAATTCCCTAAAAAAAATCAATATTTATATAATATATAATAACTAAACCAGACATGTCATGTTTTTTACCCAATTATTCCCTAAGAATATGAATAAAGTTGGGTATGCAAAACTATATTATACAATGTATTGAGCATCAGAGTGAGAGGAACTTAATCAATTAATTAGAGATGACAAACACACACTCTGTTTCTTTCTATGGCAAGATCATTGAATCAGACAAACACACATTCTGTTTCTTTCTATGGCAAGATCATTGAAACAAATGTCAGAGACAATGAGACAAAGGCGTTTGTAGGAGACACATGGGCTGGCAAAATATCTTCAATTTATGGTGAACAGAAAATCATTGTAGGATTGGAAAGCGAATGTAGGCCGTATCCCAACCGAGACCTGGACAAAAAAACAAGAGTGTTGCAGCTATGTGTTTACACTAAGTGTCTAATATTTCAATGGTTACTTTTGTTGGGGTTTAGGTTGCAAGAGATGTGGCAATGCTGATGAATGAATACGGTCTGCAGTAGCATTACAGATGTTCATGAGCTGACTCTGAAGCGTTGGTCGACTGGTTGTGGGACATGCAAGTATATATAATGAACTTGAAAATCAAAAACAATCTGGAAGAAATATAAAGTGAAAAATCACTATAACTGCACAACGTAGGAATTTGTGCAGAGAAGAAGACTAGAGCTTTAGGATTATATGCCGGATGCACGCATACACGAGTCGTCTATCCGAAGGTTCGAGGTTCGTGATTTGCACCCCCTGCACGTGAGAGAAAGCCTATATGCTACACATGGTGATAAACTACTATCACACAACCACTTATACACTACACATAAGTGTTTTCCCTATCCAATGTGGGATGCACATTTTTTCCTACACAATGGGCTCACATCGAGACTCAATTTTTTATTCACCCATTAATCATTTTGGGAGTTTGAGTATACCAATTCGATGCTCTCACAGAGGAGAATTTGAATATGCTTTTATCTTCTATTTTCATGGAATCGATCATTCTCAAATAACACTCAAAATATGTGTTTATCAGGACGAAGAATGTGAACTATAGATTATGGAGAAGTTTTGACCTGTGCGTATACTTTAAGTCAAAATATGTAAATCTAATGGTCAAAATATATCAGGACGAACTGATAATAAAAAAACTATATATATATATATATATATGTTCTTCCATCAGGACGACCAACATAGCCACATGTTTAAATAAAATTTTGATTTTTTTTAATAAACATTTGAACATAGACGGTGATTTTTGGACAGTCAACCGGTCAACGTATTAGGTCAGTGAAAACCTGCAAATGTGAATGTGATGACAAGAACAATAAATTGGAAAATAAAAAGAAAAGAATACGTGGTAAAACTCCGGTGATCGAAGAAACATTAATGGGTCGTTGCCTTAGCAACTGAATAGAATCCACTATTTTTATGAGAATAATACACACTTTGTCTGTCTGTCTGTCTGTCTCTCTCTCTCTCTCTCTCTCTAAAAACTTGTTCGTATCTCTGGTATGCTTTTGCAAGTGTATTTATACCTGACGATCGATGCTAGGGTTTTGATGTACCGCTAGGGTTTTGAGGAGTGGCGTACAAGCTAAGGATTACAGAGTTGGTTTAGGATTCTTTTCTTATTTGATATTTTTTCACATGTTTAATGCGGTTGAATCCGAATTTGCTTTGGATTCTGATAAGCAGGTAAGGAAATCTGTTTGTTTCCTTGTTAAACTCCTCGTGTCGTGGTAGTTGACTTATGATCAATCTCTACAGCTGTACTGCCTGCTGAAGGTGGAATAACCCTTAGACAAATATTTTTATGTGCGCCGAGCAGGTCTGGTTAGACATTTCTTCTACTCGGCTTACTCTGCCACATTTGGTGTTGTCTTCTGCTATTGATATTGGTGCTGAGTGGCCTGCCTACGTGGAGTACCCACATGTCTTCTTTTGACTAATCATTGACTCTGCTTACATGGCCGTTTTGATACGTGCTTCCTGATAACGTGTCTTCCTAAGTGAATTTTACATATAACAATACCCCCTTAAATATCCGAGCCGAGTGGACCTGCTTCTTCTAGCTTGAATCTTGTTTGTTTTTTGTCATTTATACTTGGCGGTGGGTATTTAAAACTCGATCAACTTTACACTGATGACGTTGTACTCGGTTTCGACTCCTTACTTTGATTTTATCCGTATTTCTTTTTGTCGCTTTCTCATAAATGCAACAGTTATGGCCCATTAATATTTTGAATGTCATTAATGACTTATCTTAATGGTAACCACGTACATTCAAATAACTCTGATTAATATCTTTTGATTGCAACGTTTGAAGACTTCTTTTGACGGCTTGGTGTCTTTTCGTATTGCCACTTGTCTCCTTGGGGGTTGGTATGTCAGACGGTATATATGGGACACGACCCTCATACTGGCTCGTGCGTCATTACCACGTCTTTTTATTTTCCCATGAATTTCCCTCTCTCCTAGGGTTTTGTTTTTTTCAGGGGTTATACGCCTATTTAAGGCCCCCTTTGAAGTGATTTTTTGCCTTCGTGTTATTCAATCCCCAAGATTCAGAGTTTTCTGCATTTTTTCTCCTGACGAACGTCTATCCTCGAATCCCTGGGTTATCGATTCTTTGTTCCATTTCTCTTAACTTTCCGAATCATAGAACTTCCTAGAATTGTAATTATGTTCTCTTTGTTCATGTTTTCTTTCCATCCTGATACACTCCTCTTAAGGTTAGTTTCCATAGAGCCCGTGTCTAGTCATCCCAACCAACGCAAACCACGCAAGATCATTACCAAGTTTGTTGCGATCGAAGCTTAGAAAGTCAAAGAGACAGATGTGGATGAGGAGGAGCACCGGGTAGCCCACATTTATTTTTCTGCGGAGCGAGTTTGTGCTTATGATATTGAGCAGAATGTAGTCAGTGATAAACGACTTCGTCAGTACACGTCGAGATTCGGGCTGGATAAGGATCTTGTTCAGTTGGAGTTGGCTAGAGATAGATCTCTGTGGAGTCCTCCTTCTAGGATGGTGGCAAATTATGGGTCTATGTTGGGTTGTTGCGTAACCCTCCCTCTTCAACCTTATATTACTTGGTTTATGGATGAGGCTCAAATTTCTCTAGCTCAGTTGGCCCCGAATAGCTACTGTATCCTGTTGTGTATGTGGCATATGTGGCGTAGAATGAAATTGCCACCCCCCACACCGCGTGAGATTATGCATTTTTATACCCTGAGGCAATCGAAAAAATCAGGGACCTATTTCCTTCTCTCTAGTCATTCTAACTATTGGACCCCGGAGGGTGTCAAGATTAACGGAAAGGTTAAGAGGCCCACATATGAAAAAAAGAAGGGCTTCGTTTGGGGGTTCCCTTCCTCTAACAAGTAATGGAAGAACATCTGGTTCTTCGTGGGAGGTGACTGGAGTCAATCCATCAAATTCGATGTCAATGGTGTTCAGGTGTTACGTAGGGTTCCCCGCTTTTTTTGCTCTACTGAGTCCTGAAACCGATCCACTCCAGCCTTGACAGATGGAGAGTTGAAAATTTTGGCCAGGGCTGCTGTTCGGGCTTTGGACAAAAAGGGGAGACCCTACCTCTTTGATGAGGACAAGATAATTAAGACCGGTCTTTTTTCTCATTTGTCCGCAACTCGAAAATGATGTAAGTCTTTTGCTCGCCAGTTCCCCTTTTGATCTTTGGGTTCCTTTGATGTTGTTTACACTTTTTCTACAGTACGCGACTTAGACGTCATTTGTGAAAATCAGGCTCGTCAGATTAAATCCGTTCTGAAAGTTAGTTGTAAGAAAGATGCTCGTCGACAAACTGAAGGGATTGCACCTCCCTCGAGTGAATCTGGTGGTGAAAGTTCTAGAGAGAACGTCGAGGAAGAGGTCAGGGGCGTGCATGAGCATACTGATGAGAAGATCCCCCGTGATACTTCTAAACCAGGCGACCTTGTTTTTGTTGGTGGTGATTGGGAGTGTTCCCCGAGCAAACAAATGGGCCCTTCTACCGACGAGATAGCTATCAGGACATCCGTTGTTGCAAAGGGGAAACCGAAAGTTGGAGAGGCTTATGACGCTGTTTTACCTATGGGACCTTCTGGCATCACTGTCCCTGTTTCTGAATCTTCCCCAATCAAGGGTGAAGTTGCCGACCTCGATACTCGGGGGAGGCAATCTAAAAAGAGGATAACTTCATTTTCGTCCAGTCGACCGGTTCTTAAAGTCCCGCAGGTGGTTGCCTTCGTTGATTCTTCCTCAGGCGATAAAGGAATTGGTGTTGGTGTTGAATAAATAGGAGTGCGAGCTCTTCCAGAAGGTCAAACTCATGTGGAGCAATTTTCTGAATGCCCTGCCAACTCGTCCAACATGGTGGATCCAACCGAAGACTTGAATGTTGCGGATCCACCTGCTATGCCTAATGTTGGTATCGATGGCTTGGGAGCGTCGAGCCAATCTGAGGAACCTTCTCCTAAAGCATTGTTAATGGCCATGTCCTCGGGTCATGCATTTTTTGGTGGTGACCGTTGGAGCTGCTTTAGGACCGGCACTACATCAGAGCAACTTCAAAACTTTTTTAACATCGCTTCTTTCGTGAGTTACTTGCCTTTTTCTGATTGCTTTGATTTTTGCCTTTATTTTCATCTTATTGCTTTGTTGTACAGATGATTACCGAGATGTCTGAGGCTTTCCATGCCAGCCAGGCTCAGTCAGACAAAATAAGGCGTCAAGAGGCCCAAATGAAGGAGAGTGAGGATGGCCGTGCTCGAGTTAAGGTGGCTTGCTAGGAAGAGATCAATTCTCATCAAGAATTTATAAACCGGTGTTTGGCAAAACAGATGAAGGTTAAGTAGAGGGCATCACTAGCTGGTAAGGAGATAAAGAATCTTAAGGACCTATTATCCTCTTCTCAGGAAGCGATGCTCCAAGCCGAGTAGAAGGTGGAGGAAGCCAAGCTATCCTACAACAAAAAATTGAAGACTTGGAGAACTAGGCCTTAATAGTTAGATCCCTGACGAAAGAGGCTAGGCTAGAGGTGGAGATCTAATGAGTTGACCGTTTTAAGACGTCTCTAGCTTATGATGCCTTACTCCTTAGAGAATTTCACCAAGGGATGGTGTTAGTCGAGGAATTTTTTAAGTTAAGGAACAAGACAACTGACCAAGCCAGGGCTAACTGTAGCTTATCAGTCGAGAAGCATGTGGATACATTTTTAAAGTCCTTCCGGTACCAAATTAAGGTATGACATGCATACTGTCGTAGCAAAGGCAAATAACCTTACCCTATGCATTTGAAAGTACCTGATGATACTACTTTTTCCACCTTCCATGTTTGTCAGAAAGCCGGGATATATGGCGAGGAACCTGATGTTGGGCCCATACCTAGGAGGGATTACAGTGCTTGGATGGATGATGTTGAGGATGAGATCGTTTGGCCCTATAACGAAAGCTTCATGAATGAGTGTTAAATGATGTTAGACCCGAGTATAGGTGGTAGCAGCTCTTAACCCTCGGTTTTTATTGGGCTAGAATTTACTCTCTGTATATTTGCCCATCATTCAATACATATACTTTTGTGTCTGTCTTCGCATTTCTATGGAATGGCCGCTTTGTACTTTAAGACCATAACTTAGCCGAGTATCTGATAATAAGTTAGGTTTTTTCGCCATAGCTGAGTCGACTATTTTATTAAATTGGCAATTAGCTAGGTTTCTTCACTCAGTTGTTACGTCGAGGCTCACCACGACCATACAATTAGGTCCCTGCACAGGTCATCTAGGACGTCTCCAGATTTTATCTGTGATAGGGGTTCGCTGGATTGTTGGGGTAGAGTATACCGACCAACACAGCTGTGTATCTCACTGGGTCTTCACCAGCGGTGCCCTAAACATTTTCTTTCCAGGTAAACTGGTGCTCGGGTTTGCCTTTTTACTGGCTGATGCGTTTGCATCTGCTCCAGCTAGGTGGGCATGCTTAATTAGTTTCTCCGCCCCTTCAGACACTTTCACTGTTTGTTTTTTCACAGTTTCATAGTGCATGAGTTTCTACCTTGATAGAATCTCTCTAAATTCACCAGGTTTTTCAATGTGTAGTCTTCTAAGCTTGCCCTCTTAAGACATTTGGTCTTTCTTGGGGATGCGTAAACTTTTTATGAAGAACTTTACCGATTCTACAAAAATTGGCATGGTCATGCAAAATGAACTTGAGTGGCTTAATTGGTTAGGGCATAAGAATTTTAACAAATCTACTAATTTATTAATAAATTTTTGAAAAGTTTAACAATTTAAAAGAAATAGAAAGCCAAATGTAAAGTTAAAGTAGTGAGATAATAAAGCCCCCCTTAGGGATAGAATGTCTTCAAATACTGTGCATTGCACAGCCGAGGTAGTACACCACCCTCGGGTTAGGCAATTATATAGGCCACATGTCCTGCCACCTCATTTATGATGTATGGACCTTCCTATTTGTCGGCAAGGGATCCTGTTGTTTTGTCCTTGGTGTTCGGGGATACCCTTCTTAGAATTAGATCCCCAAGTTGGAACCTCCGTACTCGGACATGTGAGTTGTAGTGCCTGGCGACTCTTTGTTGATACGCTGTATTTATTGTCTACGACCTGTCCATAGCCTCTTCCAGCTCATCCAAATTCTGGAGCAGCATGCTAACATTGTTGTCTAGGTCATATAATCTAACTCTTAGTAAGATGAAAGATGTCTCTGCCGGGATGACTGCTTCAGTTCCATACACCAAAGAAAAAGGCGTTTCTTTTGTGGAGGTCCTTGCAGTCGTTCTGTATGGAGTACTTTGGGTAGTTTGTCTGCCCAGTTACCTTTCTTTTCATCCAACTTTGCTTTCAGGGTATGCTTTATTATCTTGTTTACTACTTCTGTTTGACCATTGGTTTATGGATGAGCGGGCGAAGTGTAGTAATTTGTGATTTTATGGTCACTGCATAGCTTCATGAATTTCACGTTATCAAACTGGGTGCCATTGTTAGTGATAATGGTACTTGAGATTCCGAATCGGTAGAGTATGTTCTTTTTGACAAAATTGGTTTTGTTTGCTTCAATGATGTGCACCGGTGCTTCTCCCTCTACCCATTTGGTGAAATAGTCCACAGCTATTATCGTATGGTTTGCTCCTCCCTTTACTCCTATGGGCATTGGCCCTATGATCAAGACCCCACATGGCGAACAGCCAGGGTGAAGTGAGACTTCTGAGCAACTCGGGTAGCTACCAAATGCTATTAGCGATCTTTTGGCATGTCTCATAGCTCTCCGATAATTGTTGAGCTTCTGTGAATAAGGTTGGCCAGTAGAAACCCTGCCTAAGCACTTTATGCGCCACGCTTTTTCCCCGAGTGTGATTTCCGCACTTGTTCGTATCTCTGGTATGCTTTTACATGTGTATCTATACTTGATGATGCTAGGGTTTTGATGTACCGCTAGGGTTTTGAAGAATGGCGTACAAGTTGAGGATTACAGAGTTGGTTTAGGATTCTTTTCCTATTTGATATTTTGTCACGTGTTTAATGCGAGTAAATCTGAATTTGCTTTGGATTCTAATAAGCAGGTAAGGAAATCTGTTTGTTTCCTTGTTGAACTCCTCGTGTCGTGGTAGTTAACTTATGATCAATCTCTACAGCTATACTGCTTGTTGAAGGTGGAATAACCCTTAGGCAAATATTTTTATATGCGTCGAGTAGATCTGGTCTGGCATTTCTTCTGCTCGGCTTACTCGGCCACATTTGGTGTTGTCTTCTGCTATTGATATTGGTCCTGAGTGGCCTGCCTACGTGGAGTACCCCACCTGTCTTCTTTTGACTAATCGTTGACTCTGCTTACGTGACCGTTTTGAAATGTGCTTCCTAATAACGTGTCTTCCTAGGTGAATTTTACATATAACAGAACATATGGCTGTGGTTGGTTGATGGAAGAACCTCCAAATATATATACAAACGGTTTTAATGGGAAAGTGTCACGCTATATATATGGTATATATCCGGGACATTATGGAGGAGGTAGCATATATAGATTTGGAAGTCTGCTTTCCATCAGAATCAATGCGTGTTCTTGAATCTAACGAGGAGTTCATGTTTGCTTCCTCTCAATTTCATTCTAGGCTTCGAGCTTCGTAAACCAGTTAACTGTCCATTAAAACAAATGGAAAGCTAAAGTATTGAAAGAAGAATTGCAATGGCTGGAATGAAACCCTTTGACCCTCTAAGCATAATACTTGCCAATTTTAAACTAATTAGTTGAATCTTATAATGGAAATTTTGTAAAATTGTACTGTAATTCTTTTTTCTGTTTTTTATTTTATTTTTATTTTTATTTTTTTTTTTTATAATTGGGTTGTACGGGCCTTTGTTTTATATATCCAGTGAATAGAGATTAAAATATTTGTATTATTTCCGATAATTATGTGAGTTTATTTTGGATCAATTATGATTTATGAAACCTAAAAAAGTTAGGAAGAACATTTATAAATATTGAATCTGCAGCAAAAACCTTGACTTTATTGCAATTTTTTTTTTCATAGAAGATAGGTTCTATTTTATATTCAGATTTCTCCTTCTATGGTGGATATTGTTTCTCAATAATTTAGGGAAGGGGTTTTTACAATTTGGTCCTTATCTAATTAGGAAAAGACACTTTTTTACTTGTTAATTGATGTTTCAACAAATTGGTCCTAATATAATTTAAAATACAACAAATTGGTCCTAAAATACAACAAATTGGTCATAATATAATTCAAAATACAACAAATTGGTCCTAATATTTTACTAACCGTATGACCAATTTGTTGTATTTTGAATTATATTAGGACCAATTTGTTAAAAAATCAATTAGCAAGTAAAAAAGTGTATTTTCCCAATTAGATAGGGACCAAATTATAAAAACCCCTTTAAGGAATGATTTATTTCAGGATGAGGAGAAAAAAAAATAGTTTCAAGAAAGAGTTCAGTTGGATTGTATGTAAAAGTTGTTTCTCTTTTTCTTATTCTCCTTTATATAGTATAATATTTAAATTATTTTATATATTTAGATTTTTTTTTTTTTTTTAGTATCTATGGGATTCTTCTCCGTTCACTGGGATTTTAATGAGATATTGGATACATATGAGAGAGAGGATAAATATAATTTAGAATTACATCTTACTTTTCACGGTTTCCAATTTATATTTTAAAATGCCCGTATATTGTAGGGCTGCAAGCTAGTGTATATATATAAATATACTAAAACATTTATCAAGGCTTTTGAAAAACAATAAAATGATGAGATATTATTATGTTCCTCCTGTAGTTTACCATATCCTAACTTTACCCCCTCTAGTTTAAAAAACGGTTAGTCTTCCCCTCAAAACCAAATTATTCAAATTTCCGTTCAAAATCACATTGACCGTTAAAATTGAAAAAAAAGAGACAACTTTACCCCTACAAACACTCTTGATAATCATAACCCACCGAACTAAAAGATTCACAAACAAAAAAGCAATATATATATATATATATATATATATGTTATCATCAACATGATGTAGTAGAAGCTTCAACAAGAAAAACCTACAAGAAATAATTCGAAAACAACCTACCAATATTTTGTTGATCCGTGCACGGATGCCAGAAAATCAGGTTTCAAATTCATTGACCCACTTAGGATACCGAAATTGGGAGATAATAAGAGAAACTCTAAATTTTATAAATAAAAAATTGAATAGCCTTTCGGCTTACAGGACTATTTAAAGCAAATAAATCCTGACCCTAATCCGAAACCTTGTTGAGCAAAGAAACGGGACTAATTAATGAAAATTACCTAAAAAGAGAAAAATTTGAGATAAATGCAGAAACAAATAAAACTAAGAATTCTAATCAAGCTAGAATTGACGGAATTCGATTTGGACTTGGAAAACTCAACTTATTGCGAAAACAAAACTTTCCTAAAACGGTAAAAACGGCAATTTCAAGGCCTAAATGATAGAATTTGGCCAAAAAATGGCATGCCACACAACCAAAGGTCATGAATTTTGAAGATCTCGTCGATTTACTTCAACGGTGAAAGTTTCACGCCATTACTATTCCGACACTTGCACTAGTAGAAATCATTTAGCCTTATTGCGATCCCACTTCTCAATGTAATCAAAGGCCTCAACTGTTGCCTCATCACAACACCAAATAAAAATAAAAAATCAAACAATTCATAAAAACCAAAAAGAAAAGAAAAAAAAACAATGGTCTATCTCCATCTTCTTGGAATTTCACAATAAACAAACATTTAAAAATAAATAAATAAAAAAACATACAAATCTGCATCTCCCATGCCCATAATTTTCGAACTTCATTCAACAAATCCCTTCCACAAAATCCCATAACTTTCAAAACATCTCAAACTCATCAATTCCACAAAAAAGAAAGAAAAAAAAATTATGCATCTTTCTCAAAGAACACGGGTAAAATTATGCGTGAGGCGTGTGAGACTCTGGCTGCAGCTAGATCGGCAACAAGGACCAACCGATTAGGTAGAGGAAGCGATGGGGAACACAACGGCGGCAGCAACACTGCTTCAATCGCAATGGATCGGTGAGATTTGTGCAAACGGGGCATCAAATTCTTTGGATTTTCGCGGCCTTCAGGCTTGCCAGCGATAAATCAGCATGGAGGAGGGACAAAACAGAGTTTTCGGTTTGGGTGGCTGGAGATCAGTGGCGAGAGAGCATAAGAGGTGATTCGCTTTAGGGGTGGCTAGGTTTTCGTTGGATGAAGATGAAAATGCAGCTTAACTGTGAGGAAATGTTGGGAGAAAAAAAAGTAATTTATTATTTCAATATTTTGTTAAATCATTTTTAAATCCAATGTGTTTTTAAATATTTGGATTTCCGCAGCCTTAAGGCTTGCCAACGACAAATCAACGTGGAGAAGGGACAACATAGAGTTTTCGATTTGGGTGGCTGGAGATCCATGGTGCACTCCTCTAAAACTGTATATACACCCCATATTAATATTTTTTTTTCAAAATTCTATTATTACCCTTTAATTAATAATATTTTAAAAGAATAATTTTTTAAAACTATTTTTCAAATCGAATCCATGGAAACCATACAAACTGAGTTATTATATTATATTATAAGCAAGTTTTGTGGCCGTTGTTCCATTTTATCTCTTTTGTGCATATATTTTCATTAAACTTGCATTCTAAATCCAATTTATACTCATTTTTTGTAACTTAATTATGAGAATCCGCGTTTTTACGGTTTCAACGAATTCGTTGAAAATTGAAATGTTATTATAGAGAACCTCTGAAATTCGGCATATGGCAAGATCACATCGAGAGATTTATGGTACTCTGGTGCATCTCGAATGCACTCAAGATTTTTTCACAATATCATAAATACATCTTTAAAAAACCAAACTCATATAGATACACATGTTTGCGGATAAATATTACAGAACTTGGAAACAAAATAGAGACTTGTAAGTTTTTAGAATCATCGACCACTGAAAGCAGTGACTCAACAACAGAAGAAGACGAATATGACATAGCAATATCAGTGAAACCTTCACGATGTTCAAATGTTAAGCCACTAATTGAGAGACCAAGTCTAGATAATTTAGGCAATTGGACATTTCTCTCCAAGTACTATACAACTTGGCGCATGGTTGGCCTAGCTGATGGCTCTAAATGAGATCACATCAACCCAAGTTTCATTACTAACTCCAGTTCCTCAGCCACATATTCCATGCCCAAATTTGGATCTCTGGCCTCAAGTATTTCGCCTCTATACCAAAATGCAAACACTTAATCAACCAAAGTAAAGTCATCTTTTAGCTCAATTGGTCTTCTGCTAGAAGCAACTTCTAGCAAAAATGCCTTAAAAGCAAACACATCAGTGCTGGTTGTGGCCTTTCCACTACAAGTGTGCTCCGGGGCTAGATAGCCAAGAGTACCACCAATATGTGTTGTTTGTGGATAAGTTTCGAGGTCATATAATCTTCCAAGGCCGAAATCTCCTAATTTTCCATTCAAATTGTCATCTAGCAGAATATTACTGGCCTTGATATCTCTGTGAATAACAACTTGCTCCCATTCTTGGTGGAGATAAACCAATCTCAAAGCCACGCCTTTGATGACTCGAAACCTTTGGCTCCAATTGAGAGTGACTTTAGGCTAGTTATAGAGGTACTTGTCTAGGCTTCCCTTAGGCATATACTCATAAACCAAAAGTAACTCTCCTTTACACAGGCAATACCCTAACAGTTGTACTAAATTCCGGTGATGGAGATGATCGATATTGACGATTTTTGTAATGAATTTTCTCATGACTTGTCTTGATTCATGAGAAATTCTCTTCACTGCAATCTCCAATTTAGAAGTTGATAACACACCTCTATAGACTCTGCCAAACCACCACTACCTAATAGCTCCTTATCTTTGAATCAATTTGTTGCAATATAAAGATCTTTGAATTTGAATCTGTGAGGTCCATAGTCAAGCTCCCTCTTTCTTTTGTTTCACATTGTTTTCACATCTTAAAGCACTTCAGCAAACTTCCACTTCCTTCTTATCAAAAAAGCTACATGATGCAGCAGTAGCTAAGGCAATGGAATACATGGAGCGGGTGGCCAATTCGTATTTGGGTAGCGTGGACCAACTAAATCTGGGCTGAACTTCGTGGACCTCTACAGAGGGCATATGGGGTTGGATCGTCTATTATAATATTTTTTCGGAAAGCCCAAGACGAACCCTACAGATATTATGGAGACTCCTTCCTCCGAAACATATCGCAACAGGCCCAAATTTGGCCATCTATATTGTTGCGCGAAGACTTGAGCTGGACAAGGTGGACGTTGTTGAGTCATTGTTAGTTTCATTGTTAGTTTAGGATTGAGTCTTGGAGTCCTTTTCATATTTATGTTATTGAGGAGTCTGAATCCGTTTAGGATTCAAGCTTTCAAGCTTTTAGGTTTAGTTTTGAAGAGTCTGAATCCGTTTAGGATTCAAGGTTTTGAGCTTTTAGGTTTAGTTTATTTTTCTATTTAAATTCATTGCAATCAGCTGTTTGTTTGTTTTTAGGGGGGTGTATTCAACCCAGATTTCGTTGGAGTTTGATGGATTTGTTTTAAGTGGTGGTTTTTGATGGAATTCAAAAATCCCACAGATTTCTTTAGATTTTGTCGGAATTGTGTATAGAATTTGTTGGAGGTCAATGGATTTTATTAGGTATAATCGAATGGATTTGTAAGGATTTATTAAATAATAATAATAATAATCAATCATCCCTTTGTAATCCACCCACCAGTTCACCACAAACCAAACTCTTGACTCTCAGCTCGATTCCAACTTGCCCCCGGATTCAACCATTCAACCATCTCTTTGTTCTCCTTTCTCATCAACCAATTTTCTACACTTTCTCAAAAGCCCCAATTTTCTGCACTTTCTCATCCATTTGTTCTCCCTTCTCATCAATCAATTTTTTGCACTTTCTCAACCCCAATTTTCTGCACTTTCTCATCCCTTTGTTCTCCCTTCTCATCAACCAATTTTCTGCACTTTCTATAAACCAAACACAATAGATTTCGCCAAATTAGTTTATATGTATATAAATAAAACGAAACCTCAAAATCACGTGTAAAATAAAGCAATCAAGGACAGATTTGCTCATACGAGACCTTGAAAATCATCGGATTCAGACTCAAAAACACCAAAATCACCCAGATTCGAAGTGAGAAGTGCGAGACTGCGAGAGAGATAGAGGTTGAGAGAGCTCTGATATGTACAACCGAGAGAGATGGAGGTGTGAATTCTGAAATCTTCACAAATCTTTGGGTTAAGGCCAAGATTTGGAAATTACCTCTCTATTTATATTTTTCCCTTACAAATCCATCCAAATCCATTGGATTTCCAATACATCCAGATTTTGTTGGATTTGTTTGATATCCTTCAAAGTCTAAGTTGAATACATCATGATTTCGTTGGATTTAATAAATCCAACAAAATCTGGATTAAATACCCCCAGACTTTGTTGGATTTCAAACAAATCCAATGAAATCTGAGTTAAATACACTTTGATTTCTAAAATCCAACAAACTCAAGTTGAATACACCCCCTTTAGTTTTTGAAAATTAATAAAATTTGAGAGGGAGTATCTCCTTTTATCCAATTTCGGTATCCTGAGTGGATCTACGATTTTGAAGCGTATTATTATGGTATCTGTGCGCGGATCAACGAATTAATAGTAGAGTTAGCTTCCGGTATTCGTGCGAGAATCAACGGATCCGAATCGTTTATCCTTTCTTTTATCGATTGTTGTTTGTGTTGAATTTCCTGCTACCTCAGTTGGTATTTAAGGTCTATTATTCTGGTATCTGTGTGTGGATTAACAGATTAATAATAAGGTTTGCTTCCGGTATTCATGCGCCAATCAACAGACTCGAATTGTTTATCTTTTCTTTTGTCGATTGTTGTTTCGTGAAAATTCCACTACATCATTACACCTGAAACCACAGCTAAAATCAAGATCACATAAATTATAGGCACCCCAATTGTCAAAAATTTTGATCTTTTTTTAGGCCCAATTTGCGGTAGCTTAGGGAGTTGAGAGAGATCAAGCTTTTTAGCCTCATCATTCATCTTAAAACTCCAACCGAGAACATAATGATATGTCAACATCGATCCAGTTGACGATGAGAACCCAACATACATGATATTGTTAAGAATCGGTGAAAGATCACGCGACAGAGACAAAAGCGGATTTATTGGCTTATCAACATGTAATGGAGCTATAGTCACATTAATTTGCTTATTCACATTATCATATTCCACCCAAACTTGCATTGGTTGATTGTTGGAACATTTTCAAATAAATTGAATTGAATTGGAATGGAAATGACACAACTTTCCGGATGTTGTTGACAAAAAGTCACAACTATTCCAAATGGTGTATATGTGTCTTATTGAGTGAAAAGACACAAATTTATACTTAAATGTTGCATCATTTCATGAATGGGTGCAAAGCAACAAATTAAGGTTGCATTATTTCATGAATGAGTGCAAAGCAACAAAGGTTGCAATGTTTCATGAATGGGTGCATACCTCTATAAAATGCCCATTCCTACACCATTCGAGATAGACCAAAATTTTGGCTAACTTAGAGAGTTTGGCTAGTGATCTCTCCTCTCTGTTTTCTCACATTAAAATAAACACATGTTTTCACATTGTTTTCTTGCATTAAAATTACCGATATTCTATCATCTACGCAATGATAGAATTTTGTATCTTGGCAAGCCTGCAAACGTCAAAGGTATTCATGGTCTAATATCGTTAGTGCACAACGACATTAGGCACTGATGCTTCATTGTATCTTGGAGGCATATTTGCATAACCTGATGCAACACCCGATTGATGGGGGCAAATACTGTCTTAAGGAAAGAGTCAATAATGACGTGCCTTGAATCACACAAATTCTATTTTATAGGTTGTAGCAATATTCTATTTGATACAAGTTATATAGTTCGAAGAAGTTTTTGGTTCAGTTTAACAACTCTCGATGTAAGGTACACATATTATGAACTTTTCTCCAACAATCTTAAGACACTATTTTGTACTACGTGATTTTGTATCTTCGAACGTTTGCGAATTGTTTTGTTTCATTAATTGGAACTAGAATAATATCGAACCAAGTTTTGATGAAGAAAATTAAAGATAGGAAACATTATGTAAAAGTGCACACAGACCCTTAGAACATGCATTATAATTTATAAGCAAGTAGATGAAGTCACCAGTTAGGCGTTGCAAACTCCCAATTTTCAAACACCCTCTGTTGTAGATCAAGTTTCAAAGAACCAGCAAAGGGTTGCATCGAATGATATCCAAATTGATATGAAACCGATTTGACCAAACTTATTTGAGTTTGATCAAAATTCTATTCTTGGGTCAAACGGAGACGTAGACTTTAGTGTAATTTGGCATTCCACGGTATTTAGACTAGTTTAATGCATTGCTAGGATCTAAATTGGGTGAATGAAACCGTGAGTTAAACAGTAAAATACTGTAAGTTGCTTTGTAATCTGGCAATGTTTTAATTATTATTTTCATTTTATTTGGCACTATTACATGCACATGTCTAGTTTATTTGCTTTTATATATTTGCACGGATTTTACCCATATTGACTAATAAAATGCAAAGTGCAAATTGATTATATGAAATTGGAATGCATGCCATTCTAAGTCACTAGATTCACTGCAAAATATAAATTATATTATGATATATACATTTGTGTGGAAACTGTAATGGTAAATGAAATGCCAATTGAAATCCTCCTGATATATGGAGATGTAAATGGGTAAGGAAAAAGAAAATTTCTTTTTCAGGCATTATTTACTGGATAACATCTGTTAAACCACTGTCAATATATTCAAGTTGTATATTTGTATTCAAACTGTATAAGTAGCTTTAGTGTTTTAGTTTAGTTAAAAGTCATCTCTCTGTTGTACTATTTAATTCATGCTTTAATCAATAGAATGTGTGTAGTTTCACACCAACGTTTTCTAAAGTCTTTATGGTATCAGAGCAAGCGATCTCTTCCTAAACATATCATTTTTTCTTCTCTTCTTTACCTCACAGACCAATGACAAACCTAACCACCGATGGTTCCTCCCTTAACAACACCTCTTCCTCGCCAACACCCACAATCATCAATATCACTCCTGCAACCTCCACGGCACTTCATTCCAATTGGTTTCATCTCATCACCATCAACGTCTCTGCTCAGGCACCTCTCAAGCTCACCGCCAACAACTACATGTCATGGAAAATTCAGTTCCAAACCTTCTTCACTGGCTATGACCTTCTCGGGTACATCGATGGCTCCAAACCTTATCCGTTAGCCAACCTAACTGTGAACAACATCACCATTCCGAATTCAGAGTGGTGATGTTGTTCAAAGTTACAATATTTGGGTTCGCCAGGACCAGCTTATTGGGAATGCTATTATTGGTTCCCTGTCACCACAAATCATCTCTTTTGTTGCCAAAGCCAAGACGTCAATAAAGGCATGGACAATTCTGGCCAACACCTATGCTAAACCATCTCGTGGACGCAGCAAGCAAATCAAAGGCGTTATTAAAAATTATGTGAAAGGTACGCAGTCCATTACGGATTTTCTTCACTTTATTAAAGCCCGTGCAGATGAACTTGCGTTACTTGGTGCTCCGATGGACGATGATGATCTCACTGAAATGATACTTGATGAGCTCGATGATGAATACAAAGAATTGGTTCGGGCTGTTCAAGCTCGGGATACTTCTATATCCTTTGATGAGCTTCATGAAAAACTTCTCACCTTTGAGGCTTCTCTTCAGAATAACAAGAAGGAAACACATTCGTTTCCAGCCACGGCAAATCCTACCTCTCAGTCTGGTATGAATTGGCGTCCACAACTACACAACAACACCTGGCATCCTCATTCTCCAAATAACACCAGCTGGCGTCAGTCCACTTCTCAAACAAACCGAACCCCAACCAGCAGCACAGGTGCACCAAACCGTAACAACCTTCATGCTCCACGCCCATATCTTGGCAGATGTCAGGTTTGTGGTGTCCAGTGACACTCAGCCAAGCGCTGTCCCTCCTTCCAGATGGTACCGGTTCAGCCTTCAGGTTCACACCTTGCACCGCCGACAGCTTCTCCTTCAATGCCTTGGCAGCCTAGAGCTCAATATGCTGTTAACAATTCCTCAAATAACTCCGGCTGGCTACTTGACAGTGGGGCCTCCCATCATGTGACAACTGACTTGAACAACCTCACCCTACATGCACCGTACAGTGGTTCAGATGATGCTATGATTGGTGATGGCACAGGCCTGTCAGTCACGAATACTGGTTCCGCTTCTCTTTGTGCCTCTACTAATACTTTTATATTGAATGATGTTCTTTGTGTACCTGATATGAAAAAAAATCTAATTTCAATTTCTCAATTTTGTGCTACTAATGCTGTATCTGTAGAGTTCTTATCATCCTCTTTTCTTGTGAAGGATCTTCGTACGGGGGCGATTCTTCTGAGAGGCACAACCAAAGATGGCGTGTATGAATGGCCGTCATCCAGTTCCTAGTCCACACCAATCCTAGCCTTCTCCTACGTCAAAACCATGTCCTCCAACTGGCATCACAGACTAGGTCACCCAGCTCGTCCTATTTTCCATCATATTGTGTCAAATTTTGGTTTAGATGTATCGTCTCCTTTGTCCAAGGATTTTACATGTCATTCTTGTCTTTGCAATAAAAGCCATAAGCAACCATTTTCTCTTTCATCGCTTGTTTCGTCTCGACCTCTGAAACTTATATTCTCTGATGTATGGATATCCCCAGTCACCTCTCATACAGGTTTTAAATACTATGTAATTTTCGTCGACCACTACACAAAATATATTTGGCTCTATCCACTAAAACGAAAATCGGAGGTTAGAGAGACCTTTATTCGCTTCAAAGCTATTGTCGAAAACTTTTTCAAACAAAAAATCATCACATTTTAATCTGACAATGGTAGTGAATACATGTCTCTCAAAGACTTCCTTGCAACGAATGGTATCTCACATCTCACTACCCCACCTCACACATCTGAACACAATGGGTACTCTGAAAGGAGACACCGTCACATTGTTGAGACGTGGCTTGCATTACTCACCCATACCTCTCTCCTACTACAATTCTGGTCTCATGCATTTGCCACAACTGTCTATCTCATAAACAGAATGCCTACCCCTGCACTAGGTCTCCAGTCACCCTATGCTAAGATTTTTGGAACATCTCCAAATTACTCGAAATTGAAAATCTTTGGTTGTTTGTATTATCCTTGGCTCAGGCCATATTCCTCTCATAAGCTTAATAAGCGGTCTTCCTCATGTGTCTTTCTTGGGTATTCACTGTCACAGAGTGCCTACCTATGTTTTAATCCATCGTGCTCCAAAATGTATATCTCCCGTCACGTATAATTTGTCGAGTCTGTCTTTCCCTACATGTCACTAAACACCACCTTAGATCGTCCATCCTTTGCCACTGTCAGCTCTTGGCTGCCACCTATCACCGTCATATCCTTATCTTACACCAGTCATCTACCATCTACGCCACCCTCTGCTGTGCTCTCTCAATAGTCGTCACCATATGAAGCTTCAACCTCCTCACCGCCAACTGACATTGAGCAGCTCACATTGCCTGATGTCACCACTTCAACTCCTGCAGCTGTTACTTCGTTGGAGCCACCACCATCTTCTTCACAAGCTGACATTACAGCAGCTTCGTTGGTCCCTCAAGCTGTTCACACTACACCATCTACCTCAGTTCCCACACATCTGCTGCACTCGTCACCATCTTTACTCCACAGCTAACCACTTTAGTTGCCAAGACCTTATCTCCAGCTACCGTCACATTGCCTTAACAAGTAAATGACCATTACATGACCACACAGGCCAAGAACAACATCCGTAAACCGATACAGAAGTTAAATCTTCACACACACCTGCAGCCGACACCTGATTGTGAACCAACTACAGTAATCCAAGCACTTAAGGACCCAAATTGGCGTAGAGCCATGTCAGAAGAATGCAATGCCCTTGTCCACAATAGTACTTGAGAGCTGGTCCCATCAGAAATGGCAACTAATATAGTTGGGTGCAAATAGATTTTCGAATTAAATGGAAATCTAATAAGCCAATTGACAGGTTCAAGGCACGTCTAGTCGCCAAAGGCTTCAATCAACGACCTGGTGTCGATTATTTCGAGACCTTCAGCCCTGTTATCAAACCTACCACCGTGCGGCTTGTTCTTAATATTGCTATCAGTCATGGTTGGCCACTTCGTCAACTGGACATCAATAACGCCTTTCTTCAGGGTCATCTGACAGAGACAGTCTTTATGGCTCAACCTCTGGAATTCATTGACTCAGACCACCCTACACATGTATGTAAACTCAAGAAAGCAATCTACGGTCTCAAGCAGGCACCGAGGGCATAGTACCATGAGCTGCGTTAGATCTTACTTACAGTTGGGTTCAAGAATTCATATGCTGACACCTCTCTCTTTGTTCTGAATAGCGGTGGCAATATTCTCTACCTGCTAATATATGTCGATGATATTATCCTCATAGGAAATAATGCAGCTCATGTGAATCGATTTGTCGAAAGTCTTGCTCAACGATTCTCCCTAAAGGATCTAGGTCCTTTTTCCTATTTTTTGGGAGTTGAAGTAGTTCCACATAGGCACGATATCTTACTGTCACAGTGACGCTACATACTAGACCTTCTAACTTGCACCAAAATGTCTGGTGCCAAGCCGGTTCAAACTCTCTTGCCCACAAGCCCGCCAATTATTCTTCACTCCGGCACACCATTTGTTGACCCAACCGAATACCGAACAACTGTTGGCAGCCTACAGTATCTCTCGCTCACTCGTCCGGGCATTTCCTACGCCGTCAACAAATTGTCACAATTTATGCATCGGCCTACATCAGAACTTTGAGATCTTGTGAAACATCTACTAAGGTAATTATATGGCACTCTGAATGAGGGTGTCGTTATCCATCGCAATTCTCAAGTTACACTCCACGCCTTTTTCGATGCCGATTGGGCTGGTAACAAAGATGATTTTTCTTCCACAAGTGCATACATAGTTTACCTTGGCTGGAATCCCATTTCGTGGAGCTCAAAGAAACAAACCACCATAGCTCGTTCATCAACAGAAGCTGAGTATCGCTCTGTTGCTGCCACAACTGCTGAACTTAATTGGATATGTTTTCTTCTCACAGATCTCGGACTCACACTGCCTTCCGCACTTGTTATCTATTGTGATAATATGGGTGCTACTCAGTTATGTGCCAACCCAATTTTTCACTCCCGAATGAAGCACGCTGCGATTGATTTTCATTTCATTAGGGATCAAGTCCAATCAGGAGGCCTTCATGTGGCTCATGTATCCTCCAAAGAACAGCTTGCAGATGCTTTAACTAAACCGATGTCACGACCTCTTTTTCAGTCTCTTAAGGACAAGATTGGCCTCTCTCATCGTGGCCCATCTTGAGGGGGCATATTGGATAACATCTGTTAAACCACTGTCAATATATTCAAGTTGTATATTTGTATTCAAACTGTACAAGTAGCTTTAGTGTTTTAGTTTAGTTAAAAGTCATCTCTCTGTTGTACTATTTAATTCATGCTTTAATCAATAGAATGTGTGCAGTTTCACACCAACGTTTTCTAAAGTCTTTATTATTATGTATATAGTAAAATAAACTAGAAATATACATGAGACAAATTATAGTCTCAAGTTAGATTCCCTCACCTATGAGGAAGGAATGAAATTAATAATGAATTTTGAATTCATGAATCTAACAAAATGTATGTATATATAATAGATTCAATGCAAGTATATGCAATTATATGTCTTTATGTGAGTGACATGTTATATTAGAATTAGTGAGAAGTAAACTAAATATCGTCATGCGAAAGACATGATCATGTAGCTTGTGTATTTGATTTTGGGTATTGAAATTATCAAAATGAGAATGGCCTAGTATTTACCCAATCATACTAAGAATGAAGTACATTAATGGTACATTGCAAGCAGATATTACATAGGTTAGGCATGATAATATGTTGCCATTAACTTTTAGTTCGGTTGTCAGATTTCCTATTATAATATGTTTTCAAAAAGGGATTTCAGTGCTCCATGCCGTTGCAACCAGAGGATCCTCAACGGAGCTATTTAAGTTAGGTTGTCGGGAGACCGAAGATTTTAGTGTTTTTATTTGTTTTCCGTTTTTGGTTCACTTTTGTTTAGTATGAGGATATTTTAGTCTTTTTGATTATTTTAGGGTTTCCAGAGACTATTTAAGGCTCTTTGTTATCAGTTTTAAATCATTGAATAATATTTACGTTTTTTGTTTCAATTCTTTCTGTGGATTCCAGTTTATGTTACTTTAGGGTTTACGTTGGTAACCCTAGAACTTCCGTTCTGCATCACCAAATAAAGGCAAAATGTGTATAAATGTCATCTTAGTCATCCACAGTCCACACTAAGAGCAGTGTATAGGATTTGAAGTATTAAACTAATATATACTAAGAATTTTGATATACATATTTTGGTTATCATTTAGTATTGGAAGGATTTATAGATGTCATTTGAATCAACAGACAAAGATGATCATGTAACCAAAAGTGGGTGGATTTCTCACATTTGGTGAATGAGTTATTTTTGAATTCAAGGAATAAGCAGGCATGCACAGCAGATCCACCATGATTGTTGAAATTTTAATGGCATCATGGAGAGACTGTGGTTAAGGAATTTATATTATAAATTCATTGGTAACCAAAACCAATGTCTCATAAATTATCAATTGTGATAATATTACAGCTTTTTAAAAGTATGTAGCCAAATATATAATGGCAAGTGAAGGCATATATATTGGCCTGAGAGACAATTATGTGATACAATTGCTTATAAATGATTTTGTGAACTCTTGCCAAAGGTGAAAGTGCTTGGTACCTATATATACCGGTAAGGTTAAGCTCTTTAGCTTTTAATAGACTTATAACAAGTTTTCTGTTGGAATGCTTTTACAGGGGCATTTCTGATAATATCTACCTATATGAGTGTTGGGGATGGTGCTGTCCTCTTTGTAACTTGGCTGGTTACTAAAGCTCATGAAAAACCAAGATATAGACTCAAGGCCAATCCACGCATTAACGAATATGAACACTTGAGATAAATAAAGATTATGTGTGCGATGTGTCCGATTAATCGTATAAGTTCACTGGTTCAAAGCTTGTCTACCATGTGGCCTTGACTAACATTGATGTGTTTTCACTAAGTGATGATTCAAGTCCAAAAGACACTTTCATTTATGCATAAGATTTCCAAGCCTATACAAGACATTTTCAAATTGCATTTATGTTGAAAATGGTGGGGGATTGTTGGAACATATTCAAATAAATTGAATTGGAATGGAAATGACACAACTTTCCAGATGTTGTTGACAAAAAGTCACAACTATTCCAAATGGTGCATATGTGTCTTATTGAATGAAAAGACACAAATTTATATTTAAATGTTGCGTCATTTCATGAATGGGTGCAAAACAACAAATTAAGGTTGCATTGTTTCATGAATGGGTGCAAAACAACAAAGATTGCAATGTTTCATGAATAGGTATAACCACTCTATAAAATGCCCATTCCTACACCATTTGAGATAGACCAAAAATTTGGCTAACTTAGAGAGTTTGGCCAGTGATCTCTCCTCTTTGTTTTCTCACATTAAAATAAACACTTGATTTCACATTGTTTTCTTGCATTAAAATTACCGATTTTCTATCGGTTGGTAATGATAGAATTTTGTATCTTGGCAAGTCTGTAAACATCAAAGGTGTTCACGGTCTAATATCGTTATTGCACAACAACGTTAGACACTGATGTTTCATTGTATCTTGGAGGCATATTTGTATAATCCGATGCAACACCCGATTGATGGGGGAAAATGGTGTCATAAGCATCAATAATGACGTGCCTTGAAGCACACAAATTCTATTTTACAGGTTGCAACAATATTCTATTCGATACAAGTTATATAGTTTGAAGAATTTTTCGGTTCAATTCAACAACTCTCGATGTAAAGTACACATTATGAACTTTTCTCCAACATTGACCACTCATGAGAGTTAAGTTCTTGAATTTGCCATTGCTGTGATCAACAAAATAACCAGCTGGAGCTGCTTGCTCTGATTTCAACCCATTGATATCAATCCCTAAATGGTTTCCGTCGATGTCAGAGAGCTCTTTATTCTGTATAGTGTCAAGCTCTACGGCGAAAATATGGTTGGAGGAGTTGCTATTGGCGTTGGACATGTTGAAAAGGCCAAGGTGTTGGCTAGGCAGAACACCCGGGATGCCTCTTGTTGGTGATATGACGAAAGCGATACAGTGGCCTGCAAGTGTTGGAATTTGGGAGAGGATACCGAAAATGAAGGTGGTGGAGAAGGAGAAAACGGTGCCGTTTGTGGAGGAGTTCTTGACGGTTACTGGGTTGGTGTAAAAAGCGTGACCCGTCTGTTGTTGTGTGTAGTTGGTCAGGTGCAAGAGTCCATTGGAAGTGAACTTTGCTAGACCATCAAGGCTCAGATTATTACCTGTTGACCGAAAACCATTGTAGACAAAGCTCAGATTTTCATCACCGGCTCCAAAGCTAGTACTGATCAGAAGAGAAATCAGAAAAACTACAAGCTTGAAAAACATGGCTATTGCAATAAAACCATCAAAAGCTTGGTTTCATATATAGTCCGTGTTTGGTTCTCCAATGGTCAAAGCGAATCTCATGCTCATATGGTTACCGTCCAAATGCTGATTCATTTTTTTATAGGGTCAACAACCATTCTAGATCGAATTTCAAAATATCAAAACTTGTCACGTTTTGTGTCTTTATCAGGAGGTACACCAGCCAATACGTATCAAATTGTACTTGCCATGCGAAGACCGAAGAGTGAGTTCGTGCGAGATTTTATTGATCCACAAAATTCCATAAATAAAAAACATGCTGGGGGCCATCAAATGCGTGTAAATGCTTGAGCATCCACTTGGGATGGTACCTATATTCTCCAGTTTTGTCAAGTTGTTGTTTGTTGTTTTCAATTCATGTACTTTCAATTATTTCCAGGTGTTGGAAATATGAAATTTGTTCTTTAAAAGACAATGATTATGGATCTAGTTGGATCATATTGATGGCTCATGGACTTATTAATGGATGGCCCAATGTTTTGCATATGGCCCATTTTGTAATATTGTGATGTAATATTAATGATGTAAAAAAAAATGATGTCATGAAGTATGGCCAAATATGGCAAGTATGGGTAAAGTATGGGGAAGTATGGCCAAAGAATGGGTGTACATGCTTTCATGTTGTCTTTATGACTCTTTATATAGCCTATTTGGGGCATTTGTAAGATGGATAGAAAAGCCATCACACATAAAAGATGGCATGGGATGTCTTTTTATGTTCTATAAAAATGTTGCTTTTATGCTTCGTAATATTGCACTTATGTTTCTTCTTCCCTCTTTGATGTTTATGATCATGTCACTCTCTATTTATGTTTTTATGTAATGTTTCTATAAATGTTTATCAACTATGTTTATCAAACTATGTTTTTTATGTAATTGATCTAAATGGCTTTTATGGAAGATTTTATGGATGTTATTTTGTAGCAAACTTATGTTTTTCAACATGGTATCAGAGCATTGTTTTTATAGGACCTGAATTTCATACCATAGCGAGCATGACCCAGAGGCATCACCCTTGGTAAGACTGACCCAAAGAGACAGCAACCATGGCGAGAATGTCCAAAGGCATCACCCATGATGTATGGATGGATGTTTTATGGCTTCGATTCTTCCTCCAAATGGATTGATGGAATTCAAGCTTAATGTTGATGAAACTTATTGATGGGAAGCTTGGAGTATTCAAGACAAATTTCAAGGAGGAGTGTTGGAAATATGAAATTTGTTCTTTAAAAGACAATGATTATGGATCTAGTTGGATCATATTGATGGCTCATGGACTTATTAATGGATGGCCCAATGTTTTGCATATGGCCCATTTTGTAATATTGTGATGTAATATTAATGATGTAATATTGATGTAAAGAAATGATGTAAAAAAATGATGTCATGAAGTATGGCCAAATATGGCAAGTATGGGTAAAGTATGGGGAAGTATGGCCAAAGAATGGGTGTACATGCTTTCATGTTGTCTTTATGACTCTTTATATAGCCTATTTGGGGCATTTGTAAGATGGATAGAAAAGCCATCACACATAAAAGATGGCATGGGATGTCTTTTTATGTTCTATAAAAATGTTGCTTTTATGCTTCGTAATATTGCACTTATGTTTCTTCTTCCCTCTTTGATGTTTATGATCATGTCACTCTCTATTTATGTTTTTATGTAATGTTTCTATAAATGTTTATCAACTATGTTTATCAAACTATGTTTTTTATGTAATTGATCTAAATGGTTTTTATGGAAGATTTTATGGATGTTATTTTGTAGCAAACTTATGTTTTTCAACACCAGGCAAGTTCTGAACAATAGCAAACGGAAAATGGTGTTCGCTTTGTATATAATTTATCTTCACATGTACTTTTGAATTTTTTTGCTTGTGAGTTGAAATGAAGTTAACAATAGGAGGTCTAAGGATTGATTGATCAAAATTCTTTGCAATATTCTGAAATGTTGTCAAAAAGTCTATTCCCTCTGTATAAAAAGAGTGATAGATTCTCAAATTTTAGCTCCATTTATTTTGTTTCACGTTGAATTGACATGCCCCCAGGGGCGTAGCTCATCCGGTAGATGGACGAGCTTAAGGCTTGATAAATTAAAGAGGATAGATAGAATTGTTTAGTAAAAATGTCAATTCTTAAGGCTTGCATTACATTGTGTTTGTACAGAGTATAAATACACAAAAGAGTGATGATACAGAGAGATATTAACAGCTGTATATCAGCCAATAACATAGCAGTGAATCATGAAATTGAATCTATGCTTAGCAATGAATCTATGCTGTATCAATTACAATCTTGGATGTGTTGACTAGGAGACTTTGATTGCTCTGATTGCTCTTTCTTTATACAAATAACTTTCAAGTTATCGGTTCGAATCCCACCAATAGTAAAAAACTTAAAAAAAAAATACATGTCTAGCCGTCAAAAAAAAAAAAAAACCATTGAATTGACATGTATAATTGTATACTATTAAAAAATACCGAATGTACTCAAGATTTTTCCACAATATCATAAATACATCTTTGAAAAACCAAACTCATATAGATACACATGTTTGTGGACAAACATTACAGTACTTGGAAACAAAATAGAGACTTGTAAGCTTTTAGAATCATCAGCCATCTGAAAGCGGTGACTCTACGACAGAAGAAGACGAATATGACATAGCAATATTAGTGAAACCTTCTCGATGTTCAAATGTTAAGCCACTAACTGAGAGACCAAGTCCAGATAATTCAGGCAGTTGGACATTTCTCTCCAAGTACTGCACAACTTGGCGCATGGTTGGCCTAGCTGATGGCTCTGAATGAGAGCACATCAACCCAAGTTTCATTACTAACTCTAGTTCCTCGGCCACGTATTCCGTGCCCAAATTTGGATCTCTGGCCTCAAGAATTTCGCCTCTACACCAAAATGCAAACACCCAATCAACCAAAATAGAGTCATCTTTTAGCTCGATTGGTCTTCTACCAGAAGCAACTTCTAGCAAAAATGCCCCAAAAGCAAACACATCAGTGCTGGTTGTGGGCTTTCCGCTACGAGTGTGCTCCGGGGCTAGATAGCCAAGAGTACCACCAATATGTAGTGTTGTTTGTGGATCAGTTCCGTGGTCATATAATCTTGCAAGGCCGAAATCTCCTAATTTTCCGTTCAAATCGTTGTCTAGCAGAATATTACTGGCCTTGATATCTCTATGAATAACAACTTGTTCCCATTCTTCGTGGAGATAAACCAATCCCAAAGCCACGCCTTTGATGACTCGAAACCTTTGGCTCCAATTGAGAGTGACTTTGGGCTGGTCATAGAGGTACTTGTCTAGGCTTCCCTTAGGCATATACTCATAAACCAAAAGCAACTCTCCTTTACGCCGGCAATACCCTAACAGTTGTACTAAATTTCGGTGACGGAGATGACCGATACTGACGATTTCAGCAATGAATTCCCTCATGCCTTGTCTTGATTCATGAGAAATTCTCTTCACTGCAATCACCAATTTAGAAGTTGATAACACACCTCTATAGACTCTGCCAAACCCACCACTACCTAATAGCTCCTTATCTTTGAATCCTTTTGTTGCAATATAAAGATCTTTGAATTTGAATCTGTGAGGTCCATAGTCAAGCTCCCAATCTTCAAGCACTTCAGCAAACTTCCTCTTCCTTCTTATCATAAAAGCTACACCTGAAACAGCCGTTAAAATCAAGATCACAGAAATTATAGGCACCCCAATTGTCAAAAATTTCGATCTTTTTTTAGGCCCAATTCGCGGTAGCTTAGGGAGTTGAGAGAGATCAAGCTTTTCAGCCTGACCGTTCATCTTAAAACTCCAACCCAGAACATAATGAGAGGCCAAGACCAAACCAGTGGACGATGAGAACCCAATATACATGACGTTGTTAAGAATCGGTGAAAGATCACGTGACAGAGACAAAAGTGGAGTCATTGGCTTATCCACATGTAATGGAGCTATAGTCACATTAATTTGCTTCTTCACACCATCATATTCCACCCAAACTTGCATTGGTTGACCACTCATGAGAGTTAAGTTCTTGAATTTGCCATTACTGTGATCAACAAAATAACCAGCTGGAGCTGCTTGCTCTGATTTCAGCCCATTGATATCAATCCCTAAATGGTTTCCATCGATGTCAGAGAGCTCTTTATTCTGTATAGTGTCAAGCTCTACGGCAAAAATATGGTTGGAGGAGTTGCCGCGGGCGTTGGAAGTGTTGAAAAGGCCAAGGTGTTGGCTAGGCAGAACACCCGGGATGCCTCTTGTTGGTGAGATGACGAAAGCGATACCATGGCCTGAAAGTGTTGGAATTTGGGAGAGGATACCGAAAACAAAGGTGGTGGAGAAGGAGAAAACGGTGCCGTTTGTGGAGGAGTTCTTGAAGGTTACTGGGTTGGTGTAAAAAGCGTGACCCGTCTGTTGTTGTGTGTAGTTGGTCAGGTGCAAGAGTCCATTGGAAGTGAACTTTGCTAGACCATCAAGGCTCAGATTATTAGCTGCTGACCGAAAACCATTGTAGACAAAGCTCAGATTTCCATCACCGGCTCCAAAGCTAGTACTGATCAGAAGAGAAACCAGAAAAACTACAAGCTTGAAAAACATGGCTATTGCAATAAAACCATCAAAAGCAAAGCTTGGCTTCATATGTATTCTGTGTTAGGTTCTTTAATTATCAGCGTGAGTCTCATACTCGTATGGTTACCGTTCAAATGTTGATTCATTTTTTTTTTTTAGTCAACAACCAATATTCTAGATCGATTTTAAAAAATTCCACGTTTTGTGTCATTATTAGGAGGTACACCAGCCAATAAGTATCAAATTGTACTTGCCGTGCGAAGACCGAAGAGTGAGTTCGTGCGAGGTTCTATTGATCCACAAAATTCCACAAAAATTTCCTAAAAAAACTTGCTGGGGGTCATCAAATGCGTGTAAATGCTTGGGATGGTACCTATATTCTCCTGTTTTATCAAGTTGTTGTTTGTTGTTTTCCATTCATTTACATTTTGTAAGAAAAAAAATATTTTTTGTATATATTTTCAATTATTTCCAGGCAAGTTCTGAACAATAGTAAATGAAAATGGTGTTAGCTTTTTATAGAATTTATCTTCACATGTTTTGAATTTCTTTGCTTGTGAGTTGAAATGAAGTTGACAATAGGAGGTCAGAGGATTGATTGATCAAAATTCTTTTCAAGATTCTAAAATTTTGTCAAAAAGTCTATTACATTTTAGTTTTTAATATAAAAACTAAAAAGAGCGATAGATTCTCAGATTTTAGCTCCATTTATTTTGTTTTCACATTGAATTGAGATATATACTATTAATAGATGAGGGACAAATATGTTATTTCAAACTATTTGATTTAATTTTTAATTTATAATACAGTAAATGAGCATTTTTAGGAAGCCTATAAGAAATTCAAATTTCATTTGATGGAAAATCTTTAGGCCCTATTTAGCACACCGGATTGGATAAATTTATTCCTTATACGGTGTTTGGTGTTATTTTAAAATATGGGATTAATAATCCCAAAAATAAAATAGTCTCATGCTGACAAGATATAAACATTGTTTACGACTGAGCCCACCATATTTAATTCATCTCTTTCTTTTACATCACCAATCCAACCGACCCACCCCTTCTCTCTCTTTCAACATATTTCAACGCAGATCTATTTTTTTATTCAAAAAAAAAAAATTCAACATATCTCAACGCAAAACTATTTATAAAAAATTCTAGTTTTTTTTTTTTAAATGATTTAATAATAAATTAATTATAAAATTAAAATTTATTTAAAATTAATATAATTTTATAATTTTATTTAAAATTAATTTTGAATATTATTAATTTAATAATATATAAATTAAAATATTTTTTATCGAACAATTATTTCAATAATTTGTTAATCAATTTTCATTTGATTAATAGAGACTGAGATTATTTCAATCATAATTCCTCTCAACGTGATTAAAGGACCTAAATTCGTTGGGTCCGTCGTAATCCCACATATTTATATATATATATATATATATATATATAAACAGAAATGTTCAAATCAGTGCGGACCGATATAACTTCATCAATGTGTTAGATGTGAATCATTAGATTTACATACTTTAACTAAAAATGTATGCACTTATCAAAACTTTTTCATAATCAATGGTCCAAATGCATTAGTACTGAAATAGTTACATAAGTGCATACTGATGTGAACGGGACCGTATATATATATTTGAAAAATATATATTTTATTAAATAAACAAATTTAAAATTTTAAAAATAATTACATTTATTTTAAAATAATATAAATCTATTTTTAAAAATATTTTTGGATATTTTTACTTTAATAATATATAAATTAAAACATTTATTTTCTTCAAATGTATATTTCAATAATTTATTATTCGGTATTAAAATATTATTAAATTAAAAATATTATTATATTTAGTTCAATCTCATGTTTCATAAAACAAAACATAGTGTTAATTCAGTCCAGTCTCATATTTCTCAAAACATAGCATAATATTAATTTAGTACGGTCCGGTCAAATCCAATCTCATCTAATCCTAGTCTTATCTCAATCTAATTCAAACCCATAAAATAATCCAATCTAATCTTGCGCACCAAACAGAGACTTAATCAGAAATGTTCACGTAAATGCACACTGATATAACTTCATCAGTGCGTTGGATATGGATTATTAGATTTACATACTTTGACTCAAAATGTATGCATTTGTCAAAGCTTCTTCATAATCAGTGGTCCAGATGCATTGGTACTGATGTAGTTACATCAGTGCACACTAATGTGAACGAAACCGTATATATATATATATATAAATATTTGAAAATAAAATTTTTTATTAAATAAACAAATTTAAAATTTTAAAATTATTTACAATTATTTAAAAATAATATAAATCTATATTTTAAAATATTTTTGGATATTTTTACTTTAATAATATATAAATTAAAACATTTATTTTCTTCAAATATATATTTCAATAATTTATTATTCGGTATTAAAATATTATTATATTTAGTCCAATCTCATGTTTCACCAAACAAAACTTAGTGTTAATTCAGTTCAGTCTTATGTTTCTCCAAACATAGTATAATATTAATTTAGTCTAGTCCAAACCAATCCAATCTCATATAATCCTAGTCTCATTTCAGTCCAATTCAATCCCATAAAAGAATCCAATCGAATCTCGCACACCAAACAAGGCCTTAATCAGAAATATTTAAGTTAATACGCACTGATATAACTTCATCAATGCGTTAGATGTAGACCATTAGATTTACATACTTCGACTCAAAGTGTATGTATTTATCAAAACTTCTCCATAATCAGTGGTCCACATACATTGGTACTGATGTAGTTACATCAGTACGCATTGATGTGAGCGGGACCGGGACCTTAATATACAAGATTCTTTATGTTATTGGACTAAATATATAATATTTTTAAGTGTCATGTCATCACAAATAGTATTATATATATATATTATAATTATCAATGAAGATGAAATATGAATATTGATACAAGGTGCAACCAAACCTAGTGCTAGTTATATAAAAATAATAATAAGGCATATGTTTTCAATATTTAAAAGGGTTATCTTACATATTATTTTTAATTATGAAAAAAAAAAACATAAAACTGATGTTAAAGCAATTAGCCGATGCCCACATATCAAAAAGATATCTCAATATGGACCAAGCCCAGATATCAAAAACATTTGTAAAGGCATTTAAAAATCAATGAAATGATGAAAATGGATCTTGACGTGCTCGGCCACATCATGGGTGGAGCCCAAAGGTGAAGAGAAATGTCGTTTAAAAACAATGATATAAACAAAAGAGATCATGACGTGCCGGGCACGTCAACCGTGAAGCCCAAAGTTTTTTTTTTTAATGATATCTTAATATGGGCCGACCCAATATTGGCCCAAACGATAAAACGATTTTGAAAAACCGGAGTGCGACGTCGTTTGAGGATATTGAAATCAACAGAGTATATTCCTTTTCTTATCTTTATCTACTATAAGCCTATTTACAAAATCAACTTCAATAATAATTTAATAAAAACTTGCCTGCTAAGAAAAGAATTAACAAAGATTCTTGAAAAACATCCTGTCAGATTGGCAAAACCAAAGCTGGAATTGAAGAAACCAAAAATTCAATCAAACAAGAGTCTTTATATTCAGTTTCAACTCTAGCTTTTCTTATTATACTTTGTTTTCATCATGGCAGAGGAGAACCAGTCGACCAATTCCTCACAAGAGCAACCTGTTGAATCTACACCGACACCGACACCGACACCGACACCGACACCGACACCAACCTTGTCATTGCCAAGTAAGCTTCTCTTTTGTTTTTGTTTTGTTTTGTTTCTCTGCTAATGGGATCTGTGCATGCAGGGACTTATGGGGAGTTGCTTGGAAGAAACCAGAACACGGCTACCAAAAGAGAGTGGCCGGAGGTGGTGGGGTTGACAGCTGAAGAAGCAGAGAAAAAGATTAAAGAAGACAAACCAGGGGTTAATGTTCATGTGGTTCCATCAAATTGCTTTATTACTATGGATTTCAGACAAGATCGGGTTCGAGTATTTGTTGACCATTCTAGAAAAGTTGAGAGGACCCCCATGATTGGTTGATGCATCATTCATCTCATCTACCCCATCAACATGTTTTTTTCTTCCATTTTATTGGAATATTATATGTTCTTAAGTTTGAAATACGTCTGAAATCTATAATTTTTGTTTGTTTGGATTTGGAAAATATTGAAGATTGAGGTTGTGTACTTGTTTGTTGGTTATTTATCTGAATTTGATTGAAACGTGAATTTTTTTTTTTTCTTTCTTTTTCGAAAGGAAAATATGAATATTTAAAAGCAAACAATGATTTATAAACTAGAATAAGTAATATGCTAGGAATTGACAAAAGGAATTGATGGAGTAAACACACATTTAATTATCTTGAACGAAGCACGTCACTCTCACCAAAAAAATTAAATACATTAAAAAGATGGTGTTTGAAAAAACATTGAAAAGAAAACCAAATTAGTATACTTGGAACTTGGTCTACTACAGCAAATCCACTACCAATCCTATAATATTTTCAAAAGACTTTACCATACGATAATTAATGGTTTATAATCCATGCCGTAGTTGACATGCCTTTGGTGTTTTTTTCTTCATAAAAGCAGCCACCACCAATTGAGCAGCCATGGGAGCCACCTGAGTCTACCCGGTAGAAGAGATAATTGAAGTCAATTTCCAATTTCATTGTTATGTCTCTTGTACTTATAAAAGCTAATGACCGAATGTTTGAAGTATTAGTTGAGTATACTCTTTAACCCTTTTATATAACAACTTGAACCTTGGCATTTTGTGTGGCATTAAAATCAGCCACCAATTAATAAAAAAATTATTGTTACTCCTTTGAATTTGAATGAAGAAACAAGTCATATTTCACCAAAAAAGACACAATATTATCATTAAGAAGAAAATTTTGTACAATACCCATATGACATATTGTTTTTTCTCTTACAATTTTGAAACTTACAATACAAACCAAGCAATTAAGAAGAAGAAAAAAACCTCTGTTTCAAGATTGAGTCTGATATTGTTATCTAGTTTCTCCTCTACCATAAAGAAGAGAAAGTGGAGAAGTAGACAGAGAAGCATAAGGAGCAGAATTTTCCTGGAACGATTGAGAGGTCATTTTTTCAAAAGAAGATGATGCAAACGAGTTCATGAAATCATCAAAACCATCCACAACATCTTTCCCATTATTACCACCATCTAATGCATCTGGTGCTCCCACAATTTTAGGCACTTCAAGCTCTCCTTCCAAGCACCTCACAACTTGTCTCATACTCGGCCTAGCCAACTGTGCATTGTTCGAACACAACAGTCCCAATTTCAGCACCATCACCATCTCCGCCTCATCGTATTCACCTTTCAGCTTGGAATCAACAACATCAAGAAACTTCCCTTCTCTGTAATTCTCCCACACCCAATCAACCAACACAAGTTCTTCAGGCAATGCCTTAGGTTCGATTGGCCTGCGCCCACATGCGACCTCCAATAGAAGTGCACCGAATGCATACACATCTGAACCTGCTGTGGCCTTGCCTGTTCTAGGCAACTCTGGTGCTAAATAGCCCAATGTGCCCACCACTCTAGTCGTTCCAGGATTCGACCCGTGTTCGTACAATCTTGCTAGACCAAAATCACCCAATCTTCCATTTAACTCATTGTCTATCAACACATTACTGGCTTTGACATCTCGATGAATCACAACTTGTTCGTATCCTTCATGCAAGTACAGAAGACCAGAAGCGACACCCTTTATGATCTTGAACCTCTGCTCCCAACTTAGAATTGTTTTCGGCTCATCAAACAAGAAATTATCTAAGCTCCCATTTGACATAAAGTCATACACAAGAAGAAGATCACTTTTTCGCCTACACCACCCTACTAATTGAACCAAGTTTCGGTGACGAAGCCTACCGATACTAGCAATCTCAGATACGAATTCACGCACACCTTGTTTTGATTCATGAGAGATTCGTTTAACTGCAACTTCAATCTTTGAATTTGGAAGTGTACCTTTATAAACTTTACCAAATCCACCATGTCCAAGTAGCTCCTTGTCACTGAAATTTTTAGTTGCTTTCTTGAGTTCTTGATAAGTGTATCTTTGTGGTCCAACATCCAGCTCCCAATCTTCAATAACTTCTGCATTCTTGATTTTTCTGACCACGTAAAAGATTGCAAGAGATAATAAACATAACACAAAAAACACTAATGGTACTGAAACACCAATTATTAAACCCGTATGCTTCTTCTTGGGACCTGGAAGTGAAGGAAGTGAAGAGAAATGCAGAGCTCGAGCTTGTCCATTGATTTTAAAGCTCCAACCTGATATGTAATGTGAGCTAGCAAGTAAACCCGTTGAAGCAGAGAAGCCAACATACATGAATTCATGAAAGATTGGTGAAAGATCCACCGGAAAAGACAAGATTGGTGATTTGGGTTTGGCTGAATCCGGTGAAATAGTGACATGAACAATGTTTTCAGACGAATCGTAATCGATCCAAGCTTGGATTGGCTTCCCACTCTTGAGTATAAAATCTTTTTTGGTTGAATTGTCAATATAGTAAGCAGCAGCAACGGAGGCATTGGAATTCAAGCTGTTGATGTCTATGCCAACATGGTTGTCATTGACATCTTGGAATTCAAAATCCTGAACCGTATCGAATTCGACAGCAAATATATGGTTTGAGAAGTTACCGATATCGCTCGAATTTAGAAGGCCTAAATACTGACTTGGAAGACCTCTCAGGTCTTTAGTTGATGAGATTGTGAAAGCAAGGCCATGACCACCAAGTTTTGGATACTCAGGGACTATAGCCAGAGCAAACGAGGTTGAAAAAGAAAAAACTTTGCCGGTTGTCGAGTTCTTGAACTGAAATGGTGAGTTATAAAAGCCCTGACCTTGTAATCTACTTGTATGGTTTGTTAACCGAAGAATTCCATTGTTTTCAATCTCTGCAACCCCTTTTAAGGTTAAGTTTTTTCCAAAGTCTTTGAATCCAGGAAAGAAGAGTTCATTGAGCTGAGACGTTACAGGGACGGAGAGAAAGATAAGAAGAACAGAGAAGAATATTAGAGAAACGGCCATGTTAGATACAGAGAGAGTGTAGATTTTTGAAGAATTGTTGGTTGGTGAGATTGGAAATTTGGAATGTGTAATTTGGGTTGTCTTTGTTGAATTGAATGAATGAAAGCAGATCTGATAGTGGAAGGTAGTGGGATTCCAGGCAGAGGAGGGACAGAGAGCATCTATTGGTCACATGTGATGTGTTAAAGGAGAGAGTAGAGAAAAATATAAAGAGCAAATGCTATGTACATTCAGGATTTTTGTCATTTAGATTTTAGACCACAACAGTTCTTAAAAAATTATTCAACTTTTTTTTTAATTTTTTATGTGAATATATTATTCTCTGGGAGATCTTTTATGATTATCCACTTTTAAGTCCACTTATTCACTTCAGCCATTCAAATAAATTGGCTATGACTGTGAATCATTGACCACATCACATAATTCAGTGCTCAAAAGACTTGAATTTTGGATTCTTGAGGTTGATGATGTACAAGTCACAGATTTCAGGAATAAATTCGTTTCAAAAGTCTGGAAATTGACCCACTATTTCAAAAATGGTGCAGATTTACTCCAGGGTCTTCCTCCTATGTTAATTCATATGAAACACGCTGCAGCTTTATTGGAATGAAAAAAAGCCAATATTTCAGGCTCTGATGTTGGAAGTTGTCATAAAGGAAACTTAAGGATTTTCAACATCAAGTGATCTCCAATGCCACCACGTACTTGCTTTTCCTTTTCAGTTAACTTAATCTATGACAGTTGATTGAAGATAAGAGACTTAACTTCAAAGTTTCAAACCCACTTTCCCACCTCACAATAGAAATATAGAATTGTAGGTATCAAAGCAATGAAAACTTTAGTATTCTACTAATTTGTTTAGTGGGAAAAGCATTTTCTCTCTGGCTATATGTTAAATTATATTTCGGAAATACACCTTTTCTAACTTCAATCATGTCATGCATGCGTCGTGCTGATTAATTGCCTTCTTTTTCTTTGTTTTTGTAGGATTATTAAGGTTGTTGTGAAGCATGATTCACTTTGTCTTATAATCTTAATAGAAAAAACACATTGTTATGCCTTTCTACTTTTTTGTTATTCTTTATCATTTTTAAATGAAAATAATTATCAGAAAAGATTTCAAAGTTCAGACAAAACAACCTTGGATTGCAAAACCCAAGTGCTCAGAAACAAGAACCAGTTAATAGGCCTAGGTTAGCTTAAAATATATATATATAATTAAAGTGTTGCTTGCAACTGGCCTTGGAAAATTCCCCATGTGTTCTTCAAAACTTGCACTATTGTCTATTGCTGATAATGTTTATTATAACATACAGTACTAATGATGCATTATAATGATAATTATTTTAAAAGTTGTGAGAAAACTATTAATTTACTTAAATAAGTAGGTTGTTTTTATATTTTAATAAGTCAGGTTTAGGTGAGCTGAATCTTACCAGTAAAAATATTGTAAAATAAAAAATGGAATTTCCTGTGAGAGACTAACTAGGAAATTTTCCTGACTAAGTTGACTGCCAACAATCTGTTTTCTATTCACTCAAAGCAGGGGCGAAGCCAGGACCTTTTGTCCGAGTGGGCTAAATTAATTTTTTTTTTGAGTGTATGTCTTCAATACGGCAACTTAAACCTATAATACTGTCAAGCTGAATGAACATAATTTATTACCTAAGCCACACTTGACAGTAGTACAAATTTTTTTTAAACCAACCTTACGGTAGAATTTTACTAACTAAAAAGTATGTATTTAAATAATAAAGATATAATAATCTTTGCTCCTATGAACTTTAACAAATGAAGTAAAGAATTCAAAATTTATTTATTTTATTTATAGAATGAAATAGGAACGGAGAGGAAATTGAAACTTTAATGTGTTCAAATGTAAATAATATATTCAGCATATCACTCTAATGAATATATTGAAATTAATTATCTCAATTAAATTAAATTATAAAGTAGATCATTTTTATGAATTATCAAGCATTGTTAATTTTCTAATTTTAAATATTTTTACTCTTTTTAAAAAATAATAATAATAATAATAATAAAACAGAAACAAATATAGTATTAAAAATAAATAAAATAAAATAAAAACTTTTAACTTTTAAAAAAAAAAAAGTATAATTAACGAATACCTCCGCCCCTGACTCAAAGTCTTGGTATTTCTTCACTGTGTTGTTTGAAAGATTAGAAAATAAATGTGAAGCTTGATAAGAATATTTTGGTAAATTTACACTTATAACCTGTAATTAACTCTAACAAATAGATCATTGTTCCAGGTTCACACCAAGAAACAGATAAGGAAAAAGTATACACAAACACAATTACAAGACAGAAATGTATGAATACAAGTTGCCAACAATCATTCTTACTGATTATTTTCCTCTGCAATAATACATTTGGATTCTTGAGACAAACCTAAAGTTGATACTGGCAGCTCCCATCATCACTCCTAGCCGTTGGATCAAAGTTTGCCGCAGATCGATCAGTGCAGCCTTCAGGGACTGGAACTTTAACCTGTTGTGCTGCTTTACCTGCATCCAAAAAAAATAAAAACTTGAGCAATATCTTCTTGAAGCCAGAAGCGAGCCTCCAGAAAGAACTTTAGGATCAAGATTCAAGGGTCTAACCATAGAAAGATCCACTCTTGATGGAATCTTCATTTGCATCACCAAGAGCTGCCTCATTCAAGTACATGTCAGCCAATTGGACTCTCTTCACATTGTCCTGCTCTTGAACAAGAAGGCTTCCATACTCGAGAAGCTTTTCAAGAGTCATTTTCGGTTGCTCAAAAGTTGGGAGTGCCTCCTTTGAATTCACAAGTCTCTTCCCAATACTTTCTACTCCAATTTCTGAAATCCACTTCCTCACTTCATCATCATACAATCTGGCCCTAATGGCACCGAAGAAGTCTGCAACACGAACAAAGACATCAACATTTTTTCATTTGGAATGATTTTGCTTCATTTCACATCTCAAATACAACAATGTACCGACATTAAGAACATAAACTCACCAATCGATTGTCCAGGGAAAGTGTCAACGAGCTTGACAATGTCCTCCTTGGGAACATTGTCAGTACGGAAGATACCATGGCACACACCAATCCTGTCTTCCCGAGTGGGAGCCCAGTAGAATTTTTCCATACGACCATCACGGATGAGGGGGGCATATAATGTGGAGAAGTCATTACCGGTGACTATGATTGGAACACGAGGATTCTCATCCTTGTTGTACATACCAGGGAGCTGGACATTGGTTGGATTATCAGCAATGTTCATGAGGGTAGCATTCACCATTTGATTGTTGACTGTGTATTGGGTAGTTCCGCCAAGCCTACCAGCTCCTGCATCGAGATCATTGATGAAAAGGCAGCACATTTTTCCCTTTTTGATTATGTCAGCTGCCTCGCGATACCTTTGCCTAATCAATTTTGCTGGCTCTCCGGCATTTCCACTTTCCAATTCACCGGCACTCATCATAATAGGGCTGAATAATCATCGCCCACAAAACCAACAAGTACGAATCAAACATACATCCGGAATTGTTTAACTTCAATTCTTTCTTAATTTGGACAATTTTTTCCATATTTGCTTTTAACAGAGTTTAACATGTTTTATGACAAGGAAATGACGTTCAAAACTCACTTGATTCCCATTTTTGCAAAGACAAGCTCACATTGGAATGATTTTCCTTGACCTTTGCCTCCCCAAATACCCAAAATCAAAGGAATCTGCCAAATATCATATACGTTTGTTTAGTAACCATTTGACTTAAAATCTTAAGTTGATAGGAAATAGCGAACCCAAGTATAACAAAGCTCTGATACTATGTTAGTAACCATTAGACCTAAAATCTTAAACCGATAAGAAATTGTCCAACAATAGTGTTTAAGCACTATAACAATGTTAACCATCCAACTTTATTCACCTTGTAAAAATAAATAATTCTAAAAATACTCAGCTAACTGACCTTAATGTTTGGCAGGTTCATGAAGTTCTTAGTGATGTGAACAACTAACTTATCCATGAATGCAGGAGCAATGTAGAAACCATCCATTCTATTGTCCAAGCTGTACCTACATACAAACAATTCAAGAGTGCCCACCAAATAAGATCAAAATTCAAGGCCAATTTCAAACTAATAACAGTCAATTGTTTCGATTTCTCCGGCTAGCTACTTACTGTCTTTGTCCTTGACTGATATAATCATAAGAACTCAAGACGGCGTCGTGAGTTCCGGAACCCATGGGAGCTTGGAAGAGAGTGTCCACCATTCCCTTTCCTCTGGTAATGTCTTGTTGGTCATCTGATGTGTCAAAAGCAAGTCCTCCCCATCTGTCCTTAGAAGTCTGCTTCTCCTCATCATCATTTTCACTCACAACCTTGAAATTCTTCGATGAAATCCTCTGATTCCTCATCTTTGATCTCACATTCTTCAAGCTCTTGCCCAAGAATGCTGAGCTTGGAACCGAATTGGTTCCAGCACTAGTAGAGCCATTTATGTTCAACTGCACCAAAGTTACTCTCTTCTTTACACTCAATAAAACACAATATTATTCTACACAAATCACAGACTCCATGTTTTCTATTTAATCTCTAAACAAACCCAGAAGCAGAAAAGTCTATGAATTAACTTTTAACATTAAGCAATTCAAATATCACAACCAAGTAAAGAAAATATGAATTGAAGGCATAATGAAAAGAAAAAAAAGGGCGGGAAAAACATACCAGAACTCTGTTAACGGCAGCAACGGTGGAAACAGAGGCAGCCATGGATCAGACGGTTGTGATGAGATGGGATATTTTAAGACAAGAAAACGAAAACAGGTTTTGGAGTGTTGTCCAGGTTTGGTTTCCAATGGAAGTTTGGTGGGGATATATCATATATAGATAGATAAGAGTGTGAGAGATAGTGAAGTGAGGATTATTGGTTAACGGCCACACAATTTATGTATTACGTGGCAGGTTCCATGGATGGTTTTACTCAAGGTCATATTGTCAATTGGTTCATTACGTAAAGAACTTCTCTCGGACAATAGTCACTTAGTCAGCCAAATTTGTCACAATAATACACAGGCACATCAATTAGTGTTGCTAAAGCAAATCGATTAGTGTTAGTCGGGATAAGTATATCGTATGTTTACAACTATTTATAAATAGGGTTATTGGCATTAGTTCCCCTAAACATTATACAAGTTTGTATTTTACCTATTGAATTTTTTTTAGGTATTAAACCCCCCAAACTTTTATTTACCGGTAAAACCTCACTGTAAATACCTCTCAAACAGACGTTTAGGGAGTAATAAACCAAACTATTTACCAATAAATGAGAGTTCATGAAGTTTAATATCTAAAAAAAAGTTCAATCGGTAAAATACAAACTAACGTAAAGTTCAAGGGTCATTAGTGCTAATAACCCTTATAAATATTGCAATTTAATAAGTTTATGCAAATATATATTTTGCAACTTTTGAGTCAACTAGGTCTAACCATATGTTGAACCGGGAGCCAACCAAGATTCTTCGGTGTCTTGATCTTGAGTGGTCCTCCTTGGTATTGCTAATTTGCTATCGTTGTTAAATTGTAGCAAATGTTCCATACTGTTCTTCAAAGATCTGTTTTGTCTTGTTGAAGCTCAAGCAATTCATGGGCCTCGATCTATTAATGTGGGCTTAACCACTTGAAGGTTTGATCTATTAGTGTTTCTCCAAATAATGCCCTTTTTCATTTACTACTTCGGCCTTGAGAGAACAAAGATGCATTTATAAGCTACTTGTCACTGTCACGGTCCGTTTGATTTCAGTTCGATTTTCAGCCAAGGAGCACCACAAAACCAACAATTATGCACAAGCCCTTGGGAGATTCTAAAGACTTCTCCACACTTCTAGCATGGATCATCTTCTGGAAGTCTCTAGTTAAGGGACCATTCTAGATCTCTCTTGTAAATACATAGAGGCGTGTAAATATTTGTAGATAATTCTAGATACATGTAGATCATTTTGGAGGATGAACCTCCACCATTATATTAGATTGATCTAGACCGTCCATTGAGAAGGTGAACATCTTTAAATAGGTAGCTTTTCTCATTTGTATGGCATCAAAGCCAACACAAGCCATTTGTACTCAAAGCCATGTAAAGCTCTCTTATTAACAATACAAGCTCTTTATTTACTTACCATCCAATCTCTTCTATTCCCTTTCTCTAGTCTCTCTTGTGTGTGAGAGTGATTCTCCAAGGCTTACTTAGTAACATTGCCCTAAAAGTTGTCTAAGTACCGCACAAGATCCGTTGTGAAAATCTAAGCTCGTGACATACCGTATAGGAAGAAAAACATATATATTAAAAATAATAATAATAAATAAATAAAACTATAGACAACCAATTGGGTTGTGTTGGACCAGCACGACACATTTTCTTGTAGCCCATTTGGGCTATGGACCTTGCCAGCCCGTGGTACAATTTTTAGAAACTTAGCTTTCCACATGGATGGCCTAGTTCGAAGGGATCAAGATTCTCTCATGTCATTTTGTTTCCTTAGCTTTTAATGAGATTTTGACATCTGACAAAATGAAAATTCAATGGGCAATATTAAAAGAGTCCATTTTTCCTCACCCAGTATTCCCCTCACCCCTCTTAAATGGATGACACATGTCCATAGAACGGGTAAATTTGTCTAAACACTATCATCTCTTGGATAAATTTACCCCTCCTTGGACACATATCATCCATTTGGAAGGGGAAAAATGCTCACCCCCCTTCAAAGGGGGTGAGCAAAAGTAAACTCATATTAAAATATTCTTTTCTCCCTCTTCTACTTAATGAAATGCACAGTTTTTGGATCCTAACACAATGACTTTTTTTCTTTTTTTCTTTTTATCTCTCTTCCCACTCTATTCCTCGTTCCTTTTCATTACTTCCTCTCTCTAGAATGTTGTGATTCACCAATTGTTTTTTATTTACAAAGTTTAGACTTTTTGGCTCCTTAGTTAGGGATTTTTTTTCTCTCTCCTCCCATCCTCTCACCCTATTTTGCTGGAGACTCGATTTTACCTATATCACTGCCTCTACTTTGAATGTTCCTCGATATGTTTGGTTTCACCACTCTCTCCATTTTGTGATTATATAATTATAAGTTCCCATTAACAACCTTAAGAAGTTCTGCAACATTCATAACTAGGATAATTATAAGAAAAATCTTGGTGATTAAACCCAGTAAGAGGCTGTTAAAGTTTATTATATCGCATCAATTGAATACAGATCATGAACATGATCATTTTTTTTTTTTTTTTTACATTACAAAAATAACATTTTATTTATAAAAAAAAAAATGTTAGAAATGACATCGTAGAGTATTAGGTCATGGCCAATAACCTATCCAAGTAAGTCGAATACATATCATGATCAATACAATAACAAACTTTGGTGAATCACAACATTCTAGAGAAAGAGAAAGAGTTATTGGAAGCTTGTGAGACTTGAAATGCAAATGAGAAACTTGTGTTGTTCTGTTGAAGCAATTCTTGAAAAGAAGTTGAATCAAAAACAACAACAATTGGTGAATCACGGCATTCTAGACTGAGAGTGAGTAAAAAAAATTTAGAAAGAGAGAGTGATGAAAACGAATAGGCGCACATAGTGGGAAGAGATATAAATAAATAAATAAATAAAGTATTTATTTTATGATCTAAAAACTATGCTTTTCATTACGGTGGAATCGGTGAAAAATATCAATTTTTTAAACTGATTTGGTGACAAAGTCACAATTTTAATAACTTAAGTTTAAAAGGCACTAAAGTAAGTGATTTTCAAAAAAATCTTTATTTTACACATTCTCTTTTTTATTTTAAAGTTTTTTGAGATTTTTTTCTTTCCTCTTCCTCTATAACAGACCTCCTTTGGAGGTTGAACACTATAACATTATCAATTTATCTTCGTTGAATAATTAATTTATGGCACTACGCAGACGCATTTGGGGGTCCAACTCCCCAGTCAGCTCGACGGGACAACTCCCCCAGAGCTTTTTTTTTCAATTTAAAACCCAAATTGGGTTCCTTTTCATTTGTTCTTCAAGTCTTTTATAAATCTAAAGCTGGTTGTGTGAATTTTGAATCTAACTGAAAAGTCTCAGAGACATTGTTAAAAGGCTCAGAGAATATTTACAAAGTCTTAGAAACAAAATGAAAAGGCTCGGCGACTATTTACAAAGTCTCGAAGACAAATTTGAAAAGGCTCGAAATTTGTATAAAAAGACTTGAACTGTGTATTAAAAGTCTCGAACACTTCATTAAAAGACTCGAAATATGTATAAAAATGCTCGAATTATGTATTAAAAGGCTCGAACATTTTATTAAAAGGCTCGGGAAAAGACTCAAACTGTGTATGAAAAGGCTTGAAATATGTATAAAAAGGCTCGAACTGTATATTAAAAGGCTTGAACACTTCATTAAAAGGCTCGGGAAAAGGCTCAAACTGTGTATGAAAAGGCTCGAACACTTCATTAAAAGGCTCGAAATATGTATAAAAAGGCTCAAACTGTGTATTAAAAATCTCGAACACTTCATTAAAAAGCTTGAAATATGTATAAAAAGGCTCGAACTGTGTATTAAAAGGCTCGAACACTTCATTAAAAGACTCGAAATATGTATAAAAAGGCTCGAACTGTGTATTAAAAGCTCGAACACTTCATTAAAAGGCTCAAAATATGTATAAAAAGGCTTAAATTGTGTATTAAAAGGCTCGAACACTTCATTAAAAAGCTCGAACACTTCATTAAAAGGCTCAAGAAAAGGCTCGAACTGTGTACGAAAAGGCTCAAACACTTCATTAAAAGGCTCAAAATATGTATAAAAAAGCTCGAACTGTGTATTAAAAGGCTCGAACACTTTATTAAAATACTCGAAATATGTATTAAAAGGCTCGAACTATATATTAAAAGGCTTGAGCACTTCATTGAAAGACTCGAAATATGTATTAAAAGGTTCGGAGATTCAAAATTAAAAAACTCAGATTACTGTTTAAAAAACTCAAATATAGTGTAAAAAGACTCGAAAAGACTCAGGTTTTCTCTCTCAAAGATTTTCTGTCAACGTTTAAAAAAGACACAAATTAACAAAAAGGGGTATTTTTGTCTGGTCACCTAAATATGTGTCTTTTAAACTTAAATTAATAATGTACTGCATATCTTACAAAAAGCACCCCAAATAGTGATAAAAAAAATTTGAACCCTTCATTACATGGAAGGGAGAAAAAAGCAAAATTTAATCTTGCCCATTGAATTTTCATTTTGCCGGATGTCAAAGTCTCCTTAAAAGCAAAGGAAAAAAAAAATGATATGAGAGAATTCTGATCCAATCCAAAGCTGCCGCCCTTCAAGACAAAAACAAAATTAAAATTGATTTTGTGTTTCCAATTAGGGTTGGACAAAAAAACCGATTGAATTAGTTCGGTTCATTGGTTTTTTAACTACCTATTTCCAATACATCCCTAATCGCTAATCTATGAAGTAAGAAAGCTTTAAAATTGAATAAACTTCCTACTACATGTTACTCTAATTTCATTTTCCCATTGAAATAGACGTTATCCATAAAGTCTATGATAAAGACAATCAAATATATATAACAAAAAAGTATAATAATTCAAATCAGTAATGTATTTAAAAATTGTCTCTTCTCAATTTTCTTTTTCTTTTTGTTTTTTTGAAACTCTCCTCGATTCTTCACACTCCTTCAATGGTATACATCCTTTAATACTAGACAAATATTCTAATTTTAAGTAATTTAAATCCTTACTAGAAAATTAATAATTTAGTATATTAAAAAATAAAAATAAAAAATCCATCATCTAAACGGATCCGGCTCGTGACCTGGCCGTCCTTTTATTTTCGTACCTATATATACAACTCAAACCGACCAAGACTTCGGCGATGGCAGCTTCTGTCTTCTCCAAGTCCGAGAAATACAATGTCTGAAACAGTGACACCGTCGGCTTCACATCGAACCTCTGTTTCTCCAAGTTCCTCTCCTGTTGCCACTTCAACGTGTCGTGAGCCACCGGCCCCAGCCACGTCATCAACTCCTCCAGCGCGTCTCTCCACCCCTCAGCCAGCGAACTACATCCATCGCTCTCCTCCTCCACACCCAATCGCGCGCACCAGTGGCCCCACAGCTTCCCTCTCACCGTCGCCTTAAGGTTCTCCGGCAGCAACTCGTACATGTGCACACGCGCCTCCTCATTTATATTTGTCGGCGCGTGCAGGTAACACTCCGCTTGCGTAATCAAGTTCGCGTACCGCGTCGCGAGTCCGGCGCTGCCGACGGTGGATTCCGTAGCCAGCTGGTGAGCTCTCTTGCATTTCCCGATATACAACGGACTCCAGTTGACCATACCGGTACCGATACCGGCTCCTTCGGATTTCGTCAATGGACCCGATTTCGTGATACGAGACGGAGACGGACCTCCCATTTTCCTCGAAGGTTGCAGAATCGGACCCGATTTAGAAACGCATCGCCTGTACTCGTCTCGGCCTTGAATCAGACAATAAGTGGTGTCTACTGGGTGGAGACGAATTCGTATTATTTTCTGATGAAAATGGTTAGCTTTTACGTTGTTTGAAAGATTAGGGAGACCCGGTACAAAAGGACCGAAAACGACACAGATTCTTGCGTATATAATGCAGACGATTCGAGCCATAAGACCAACAGCTTGATCAAACGTTTGGTTCCATAGAGAAATGTCTCTGTAATATTTGACTTGCTTTCTCTGGAAAGCGATTTTCTCGTTGAAGTAATCGACATTGGTTCTGTTTGAGAGCTTCGGACCGATATTTTGCTTCCATTGTTTTATTTTTCGCTCCGATATTTCCAATTCCGAAACTGACCCCATCACAGCATGCAAATTCGATGTTGCATTTACGTATTTCTCCATCTTATCTACGAGTTTCAACACATCTTTCGTGTCGAATCCGATGTCGCTCAAATCCAAAATCCCGAGATTCATTTCGTCGTACACTTGATTGAACCGGACCAGAGCCTCGTCGTGGCACTTCTGGCTGAGACGACAGACGGTGCCGACAGCCCTATTGAGATCCTCGATTTTCTCATCGCAGGCAACGTGGAGGAGGAAAGTCTCGTCGTCGGAGTTCAAGAACGTGACACCGCGTGATTTGATTGCACCCTCTCGGAGGTTTGAGAATTCGTCGTCGGTAAGAGAAGCGTACATGGATATTAGACGAGACATGGTCTTGGCGGCTTCGAAAGATAAGATTCCAAGAGTTAACGGAGGAGACTTGTCGTGATGATGACGGAAGAGGTTGCGGGTTTTCCTGCCGCCACCGGAAAGCCACGACATGGTGGTGGTGGTGGTGGCCTGGCCGTGCACAATAACCATGCGTGGGTGGGAGGGCTGGAATCAACCAACCCAGTCCCACTAATCCAGCTTTCGATTATTTTTGTTGTTGTTGCTGTGGTTATGGATAGTTTTGATGAGTTTGTTAGGGTTTTTGGAGATTATAAATGGTGGTGGTGGCGGTGGAGATTTCGAAGCTTTTTCTCACAGTGGACGACGCGTTTTGATTTTGCAGAGGAAGAAACGGATGTGGTGCTTCTTGCCATGTCAGCGTGTAATTCTGTTTTTTTTTTTCAGTTAGAAATTTAAGGTGGGAATCCTCTCACTCTGTTTAGATATTTTTTCAACATCAGTCTTCACATCTTAACACGTCAGATGGACTTATGATGTGGTTCCGGATGTTGACGTGGCACTTATTCATCTTGACATGTAGTTTCTTTACTTAGAAATACAAGTAACTCATTGATTGATTGAAAAAATTGACTCATTCCATTAAATTATTAAGGTTCTCCTTATCATTGATGAGTAAGTGTGAACATACGGAATTTTGATGGTCAATTTGTTTTCTAGAAAAATTAATTTTATAAAATATAGCATGATTATGGTACCATTTACTCGGACATGATATATTGTCACTGTATGAGCGCTCCTCACTATCATCGTACCAAAACATCTTGTAATATTATTTCTGGTAATTTAATTTTTCATATTTATGGGAGGAATTCGTAGACAAGTTATTATTATATTATATAACATATATATTCTTAGTTTTTGAAAGACAAAAATCAAATTGATTTTGATTAGATATGATGTTCCAATGAATTAAAATTGTTCTCGTTTAACTACTCTCTTTGTACAAAAGTTTTATAAAAGAACAAAAGATTTTGATATACCTTGATCGTGTTTACATTTTTGTTTTAAGCTACAAATTTGAGACTTTGAAGAAAGATAATGAATTAAACCTAAAAAACGATACGAGTGTGAAAGATTTACCCTATATATTAATAAAGAGTAATATTAGACATCACAACTACTATCACAACTTTTTAATCATAACACTGTGACTATTGATGTGTCAATTGGTAAGTGGATACATATTAATAATGATTTATCTCACTTACACATGTATCCATTCACCAATTGACACATCATTTGTTATATGAGTTGTGATTAAAAAGTTGTGATAGTAGTTGTGATGTCTAACATTACTCATTAATAAAACTCTAATATCATAACAATTTTTATTAATGAATGCATTCACTGTTTAGGATTATCCATATAAATCAAAAGTTTGATACTTGATAATTGATACATAAGATAATAGTAATGCTAGAGGTCATAAATATTTTTCTCAAATGATATGAGGTATCAACATCACATCAATCAGTCTATAATCTCATGATTTATAAGATGTTAACATCTCACGTGCCACATCATTTGAGAAAATTTAGGACATAAAGCATTACCCATAAATGATAAGATTATCACCTTTGATGAAGTCTGGTCGTATAATTTTGTAATAATTCATAAGATAATCAGTAATCACCTTCGATGAAGGTTGGTCCTACAATTTTGTACGTGTGTTGTGTAACCTGTACTCAACATGACATTGACAAGAATGTTCGGAGGCAACTGTATTGTGTGCAGAGTGGGAACACAAAAGCTCACTGACAAAAAAATTTACGTGTTGAAATTCTTTCCATATAATATAATATCACAAAAGCCACCAACTTAGTCAAGTAAAAGTCCTAAAAAATTTCGTCTTGTTCTGCCACGTCAAGTGTCTCTCAAGTCAAGAAAGAATACGTGTTTAATAATGTCTCACAGTTAATTTCTACCGTATTTTCACACCGAGATGGCGAGATCTTAGAATTCTAGCCTCGAAATAAATTATGTTACTCCCAAGATCAAAGTTTATTTGTTAGGTAAATGTAAATTGCATTCACTTTTCGTGGAAATTATAATTTACATTAACGACTTCACAACAATAAATTAAATTGATAAGGAATAAATTAATGTTTTAAGGAAATTCTAAAATGAATTATTTGATGAATTTTCTACGAAATTTAGCTAATGATTCTGAGTCAAATTGAAATTCGTAAAAGCACTAATAACTAGAAGTATTTGACAAATTAAGAAATAATGTTGAAGGCTGAGAGATGACCATTTGAAGGTGTAATGTGAATGCTAGCTATTCCTATAAATCGCAATTGCTGACAAAATGTTTTGCTTTCTTAATTTTTTAGAATTCAATGCTTATCAAATAAAACTTTCAACACTCAAGCATAAAATATCATCCCATTACGACTAAATTTCTAACGGCCATTAAAAAAAAAATTAAAAAAATTCAACCAGTCACTTAAACATCTACGCACGCAACTCTGCGGTCTCGACAAAGTCAATTTTAAAATATATTAATTATGCATATCTTATTATCTCTTTAGTTTATGTGGTGTGCAACTCGTTTTTCATATTTGTACTGGGATTTAAGTCTCGTACTACGAATTTATCAGCATATCCGATGAGATTTTATAACTATATTTAACAATTAACATTGTCCAAGATTCCAAGCCAAAGTTTCCGCTATGGTTTCGAGAATTTTACGGTGGAATTCGATTAGTATCTCTAAGTCCAAAGAGGTTTTTATTGTTCTGACAGTAATGAAATTCATGAGGTAGTGATTATGTGTTTTCTTTTAAATCGAATGACCAAACGGTCAGCAACATTTTTGTTAGATGATCGGATGAAGTCAAAGATTGAATTGTCTCATAGAGACGACAATTGAGACAGCTACGAGACCAGGATAGAATTGTCTCGATAGAAACAAGGGATGGGTGTAGGAGTAGGATCAGGATCCTCTGCTATGCTGATCTTGTTCTTGATCTAAAACACTTGAGAATAGAACTTTGTATTTAAATTAAATAAATAAAAGAAATAAATGACAATCATTGATTACACATGTCAACAGATCTATTTAGGACAGTACAAAAATAAGTTCAGCAGATGATCCAAATTCGTAGGGGTGTGCGTTTTTGGTTTGGTTTGGTTTGGTTTGGTTTGATATTAGGTTTGGGTTGAAGCTCAATATCAAACCAAACCAATATGAATCGATTTGGCTATCTTTCAACAAAACACAAACCAAACCAAACCAATATGAATCGGTTTGGCTATCTTTCAACACAACACAAACCAAACCAAACCAAACCAATGTGATTTTTCAAATCGATTCAAACCAAACCTACAAATGTCAGGTTGGTTTGGATAGGTTTATCGGTTTATATTTGAACTCAAAAATCTTTTTTTTTTTTTTTTTATTATATTATAAAAAATATTTAAATAAAAAAATCATAACATAAAATATTAATTATATATATACCCTGATTAAAGACATGTTTGAGCGCATCTATACTTTTGAAACCTTAATGCATCAATCAATCAGAAGAATTGTATCAAAATAAATAAATAAACTATAAAGGTTTAAAGTAATCGGTAAAAGTTATAAAACCTGGATTGAATAGAAAACGTAGGTGGATTTTATATCTTAATTTTACTTTCTAAAATATGTGGTTTGGTTTGAATTGGTGAATTATTTTACTCAACCCAAACCGAACCACCTTCAATCGGTTTGTCCAAAAGACAAGCCGAACCACCCATTTTTTTATATTTGTAATCGAACCAATCCAAACTTTATGGGTTGGGTTGGTCGGTTTGGTTCGGTTTGGCTGTTTTTTGCACACCCCTAGCTGGGTGTTAACAATGGGTTTGATTTAAGCCACATTTGGACCGGCCCATGACTACCTAGCTTCCCATAAATGGAACTGAAAACCTCCAAACGATGTCTTTCTACAAGGGGATTTGAAACGTTGTCGTTTGAAGTTTATCTAAAAAATAGGCTCTCTTCCCTTTTGATCCATTGTTTGGGCGCCGTTTTAACAATGAGACAATCTTGTGTGTTTTCCACCGAAACCCGCAACCCGTTAACTAGACAACAAAGTCCTCAAAGTTGGATTTTGAAGAAACAAACTCACTACTATAAGTTCATTTTACTTTTAATTTTCATAGCCAATTGTTAGGTTTTTGGTTTGTCTTGGTATTAATTTCATATCAAAACGATGTTTTTCTTGTATTGATTAGTTGTCTTAGAAATGATGATTCAAAGTTTCAAAGAAAGACTCGGCCACAATTCATGCAAGATGGTGTTTTCAGGAGAAAATGAGCTACATTGCTCATCAAAGGTACAATAGACCCCATTCCTCTTACAAGGTGAAAGCGCGCGCGCACACACACACACACACACACACACACACACACACACACACACACATCATTAATTTGTGTCCCTGTATAGTTGTACATATTTGGTATAACACTTTCACACACTTGGTAATGTATGCATATGCATTATATTCAATTTGATAAACTTTGTGATTTACATGTTCTAGGACTATGTCTAGTAAATAGCATATGTGTGTGACTTGGTGTTTATTTGTTTTAATTTTATTGTATTTGGACTTGAACATGATCTTACTTGATTCTTTATTGAGTTCCGGTCATTTCGGTTACTCACTCATTGGGTTTCAAGTTCAAAGTAGGAAGCTATGCTACTTTACGTTCTCATTCGTTGAGTTGTCTTCGTTGTCATATACCGAGTTGAATTCTCAACATTTTTACAAAGTTTCATAGTCTTCCTTGTGCATGAGGGAGTTATGGTTTGTAATCTAAAAATGAATTTGAATTCGGAGTTCGAAGGCCCGAATACGGCAGAAGAATGCTAGAAGAGCGCGAGGAGGCATGAATGGCCGAAGGTCATTAGAGGGCTCTCCCGTGAGGGGTGCGTGAGGCTCACGGGCCATATACTCCTTTGCCCCGTGAGGCTCACGCGCCTCACACGGGCTGGGTGACGTGGCATCTTGTGATTGGTCTTGAAAATTCCCTCTCTCTTTCATTTAAATATCCTCATTTTCCTTCCCATTCATTTTAAGAAGAAAAGTTTGAAAATACTAAGTGCAGAATTTTACTCTCAATTTTTCTCACTTTCCAAACACCATAACTTTTTCATACGAAGTCGAAATTGAGTGATTCAAGTTGTAAAATCTTTGTAATTAAGTCCTCTACTTTTTCCAAGTGGTCTAGCAGCTGTTTGATCAAATTTTCTAATGGTTCTACCCAGAAAACTGAACTAGCTCGTGAATCATAGGTATTTGACTCAACTTTGTGTTTTCTTCTTTTATAACCTTCAATTACCTTGAGGTTTCTTCTTCTATATGTATTTGTATGTATGGTGAATACTATTGCAAAAGATAGCTTCATAATCAAACATAATCAAGTCTAATTAGAAACAAATGTGAGCTAGTTTTCTATGATTCTAGTTACTCACATATTTGATTGTTGCATTGTGATTAGTTTGATGCCTAGGGTTATTTGTGATTGTATTAATTTATTTTATGATCAATAACCTTGAAATGTGTTTTGATCTTTTATTGAACAAATATATGATTAGTACATGTGTATTTGTTTCTAGAGCTATCTAGAATTTAATTGATTTATCATTTTATCCTTACTCTAAATCTTTGGCTAGAATATTCATTGAATACATTTTGTGATTCTAGCATTTATGTGTATGTTTGTAACATCTTAAATATGCGTTTCATGTATATGATCTATTCAAGTGGTATATGTGTGAATGAAACTAGGAGACATATGTGTTAGGTGTTTTTCACATGCTCTAGGTTTTAATTCAAGTTTTGTATCTAAACTATTTGACTTGTGTTCTCACATGTTTTTAAGTCTAGTTTCCATGGAATGTATCGATCACATGTTCTATGTTGAATTGCTTGTTTGCATCATTTGCATTCATATGATCACACTAGGAAGTCCTTGTAAAAGGCATGAAGTCTTGACTAGAACAAGAGATCCGGATAGTCAAGCAAAGAAGTCCTGGTTAGGACAAGAGGTCCGGATAACCAAGCAAGAAGTCCTGGTTAGGACAAGAGGTCCTGATAACCAAGCAAGAAGGCTTGACTAGAGTCGGGAGGACTCAAATAGTTAAGCAAAAAGTAATGGCTATGATCGGGAAGGTCTGGATATCTATGCAATGGAGGCTCTCTAGAGGTATGAGTGTCTTGGATAGGGAGTTGACTACAATATTGGCAGGCCCGAGCGTTTGGATAAACATAGACTCCAATAGAGAGTGGTACATGAGATATGTATGCACTTTTGAGAAATTTCTAATCTTCCAACGATATTGGTTTGGTATGAACTTCAATATATGGTGGCTTCGCATCATTGAGGGATTTTATATCATCCAATAAGGATTGGATAGACATAGACTTCAATAGAGAGTAGATCATAGGTTGGTCACTTTTGAGAAATTTCTAATCTATTATCCAATATATAGTATCCAATGGTTATAGTTCAACCCGTGGATTTTTCCTCCTTGGAGGTTTTACCAAATTAAAAAATCTCATGTGTCAATTCATTCTATCTCTCTCTTTATATTTGTATATGTGTATATTTTAATCTTGTTAAGTGTAATTTGTAAGCATATTATTTTGATCATAGTTGTATATATAATTCTTTAGTATATTGTATATTGATGCTTTTATGTATAGTTGTACTTTGGGGGAAATGGGGGGGATGGGGGATGGGGGGACCTATATCCATCCCCGTCTCCAATTCCCCATTTTCCCCATTTTTCCTCGTTTTTCCCCATTTCCCCGTTTCCCCCATTCCCCCGTTTGACTAAAATTTACAAATTAAATTTTAAAAAAAACATTCCATTACAAATATTAAAAAAAATTCATTAGTGCATTTTATATAAAATGTGTATATATATTTAGGGAGTTAGGGTTTTCAAAGAATAAACAAAAAAATTAAAAATATATATTATAATTATATTTATATATGTTTAGGGGAAATGGGGAAATGAAGATGGGGGACCTCCCCCCATCCCCATCCCCATTTCAACATAATTGTGGGGAAAATGGAGAAATGGGGATAGGGAGGGGTCCCCCCATCCCCATCCCCATTTCAATTTGGGGATGATTTTCATCCCCCCTTCCCCATTTTTTCCCCAAAAAAAAATCCCCAAATAGGGATGGGGACGCGGGGAATTGGGGTCCTGGGGAAAAATGTGCATCTCTAATGTTGATACTAAATTATTAAGTAATTTGAGTTCAAATTCACATATTTAATTAACATAATTATGACAAAGAAGCACCTGCATCAATTTCTTCTATTTCGATTGTGGTGTTTCCAGCACTTTCAATTTGGCTTTTAATGACTTTTGAATATATTCATTGTCTAGTTTAGTTTTTTCCCCATCTTGAAGGATATATTCATTCTCTTATATTGTTTTTGATATGGGACATTACATGTCAGTTAGAAAATAGAATTAGAATCCGTTAAGTTGATTGCCTGATCAAAACACTTCACGGTTAGTACCACAAGATACCTCTAGCTGCTAATATAATTTCAATCTTTTTTTTTTTTGGAAAAATAATTGCTATTATATTATGGTTTGTGTGGGGCTTTTAAAAACAAGTTTAAAAGTGAATATGCAAATGATTTATGAAGCAGATTCATCCGGGGTTGATTTGCTTTGGAGCATAGCATATACATATCATTTACTTTTAATTTAGTTTTTTAAGTACAAGAGCTGAAACCAGAGTACAATGTGGCTTGATTTGTGGTTTTTTAAGTTTGATTTGTGATAATTTTGCCATTTTGTACAAGTCTGATTGTTCTTGCTAATTTGTTAAAATTCAACTGTATGTGTTGTTTTCCTTTTGATGCCCAGAAATGTACAAGTCTGATTGTTCTGGTCCCACAGATAACAAGTTTGATTTGTGTTTGATTTGTGGTAATTTTACCATTCTGTACAAGTCTGATTGTTCTTGCTGATTTGTGCCAACAATGTCAATAGGAACATTTTAATTTATTGTTAAAGGTTGTGATGAGAATCGAGAGTGACCTTGTTTATTGGACATTTGGACCTGTGATGCTAGTATAGTAGGCATTATAAGAAAACACTGATTCCAAGTTAATTGTAATGTATGTGTTTAGAGTTATGGAATTAGTATAAGTTTGAAAAGCTCTAAAGTCTCACATCTTGCATGTTGTGACACAGAAATAAAGTTAGCTGGGAGTATGTTTGGAAATTACTTTCGTGTTACTGCATTCGGAGAATCTCATGAAGGAGGAGTTGGTTGTATAATTGACGGATGCCCTCCGCGGAGCCCTCTCTCAGAAGCTAATATGCAATTTGATCTTGACAGAAGGTAGTAGCACAATATTAAACACTATTGCCATTTTTTTTCCTTCCGTTTTTGTTTTATTTTGATGCAAGTACCTGCACTTGGGGATTTTATCAGCCTACTATGATACAAATTAGTGTTGTTTTGATTGTATATTCCCTGTCCGCCTCCTGGATCATTTTGTTTGATTTCACCTGATATGTCTTCTATATTGATTTTGTGTTACTATAGGATGAAATGGATCGGAGAATACGAGAATTGACAATAGAGCTCAACAATGATAATGTCTTATATATTGTAAACGTCAATGTGCAGCAACTAGAAGATAGAGTCCAGGATATAGTCAAGAACATAAGAGAACTTGAAGATGAGCAACAACTCGAGAATTCAGATGGTGGATATGTTTAGCTGTTTTTGCTAGGAGTTAGTAGGTTTAGAAAACTGTACATTTCTCCTTATCGCTTTGTTTATTGTCCCACTCATGTCAAATTCTGATTCAAAAGGAAACAAGAAGTATGTTTTTTATCTTCTCATTTCAAGTCTAGCAAAAACCTGTTAAATCGGCATACTTGGTAGAATTCATACTATGAAGTTTCACATTCAGATGTATAAACGTAGTATTATATTTTTCTCTAATGGTTATGGTAGGTTATTGATTTGTTTATGACCCTGTTTGTCAGGTCAAACAACACTGGCATGTAACTTAAAAATACACTGGCATGTAACATTACTGGAATTTGACCTTAAAAATACATTCATTCAATACTATTGCATGTGTCTTCAAACCTTATATATGAAATGTTTATATTAAAAATAACAAGTTAAAAACAAGCAAAGCTAAATCTAATACTTCTTCAATGAACAAACACTAGACTTGAAGTTTGCTTTCTTCTTAGAATCTTTCTTCTTTGACTGCCCAAATAAAATCCTTCTCTCACTGGATCTTTGTGCTTTTTTGTCTATGCATAATAGTTCAAGCTTGCTTTAATTTGGAAATCTTCTCTCGCTATAACTGCAGAAAACTTTATAAGAACGTGGTTAGAAATCTTCTCTCTCATGAATGCCCCTCTTCTGCTTATGATCTCTATGCATGAAGTTACATATCAGTTAATAATGAAGTTACATGTCAGTTCATTTAATTACCATATTTGGAAAACTGATTTCAAAACAAAATTCCAATAGTTTTACTTAATAAAAGTTACATGTCAGTGTCATTCAAAAGTTACATGTCAGTTAATAATGAATTTCAAGTCAGTTCATTTTAATCGAAATTGGAATCGATCTTTTATTTTTCATATCAAACATAATGATCCTTGTAAAAAAAAAAAAAAAAAACAAGTGGGTAAGGGATACATTCCGTTGAAGAACGTTGTTTGGCTCCGAATCTACTTCACAAGAGAGAGATCCAATTCATGAGAGAGAGAGAGACACACACACACACACAAAAAATTGTTGCTAGGTTTTAGATCTAATTCATGAGAGAGAGAGAGAGAGAGAGAGACACACACACACACACAAATAATGAATGAGATATGTTGAACGAGTAGAAATTTACACTGGCATGTAACTTTGGTACAGAAAATAAAAAATTTGGGTTTCACTAAAAATCGAAATCACTCTCTTAATATTCATATCAAACATACTAATAATTGTAAAAAAAACAACAGGAGATTGATTTCGCTATAAATCAAAATTACCAAATCACATGTAAGTTAGAAATAAACTGGCATGTAACTTTAAAACAAACTGGCATGTAAGTTTAAAACAAACTGGCATATAACTTCAGTACAGAAAATAAAAAAAACCTGGGTTTCACTAAAAATCGAAACCACTCTCTTAATCATCATATAAAACAACATATAATTGTAAAAAAAAAAAAAAGTATGGGAAAGGGATACATACATTCTAGAAGGTTGTTTGGCTCCAAATCTACTTCAAGATAAAGAAGAGACCACAAAATGAGATCTGGATTGAAGAATGTTTGTTTGTACTGTTGCTGGGTATCGGTTTGCCACTGACATAATGGGTTTCGAAATGGAGACGAAATGGAAGAGACGAAATGGAGGTCGACGAAATGGAGGTCGACGAAATGGAGGTCGGCTGGTTTCAACTTGAAGCCATCGCCGTCGCTGGGTTTTTGGTTTGTATCAGGTGAAAAGAGAGAGAGAGAGAGAGAGAGAGAGAGAGAGAGAGAGAGAGAGAGAGAGAGAGAGAGAGAGAGAATATCTGATTTTGAAAGATGTGGAACACAGATTTTTGGTTTGTATCAGGTGAAGAGAGAGGTAAAGTTTTGGGAGGGAAATTTTGGTCCAAGTAAAACAAAATTCAAGGCAATTTTGGCAATTCAAGCACAAAGGTGACAAGAATAATAAAAAATAAACTTTTGGCTAAAAACAATAAGTCCATAATTTTTTGATCATTTCCTGTAATTTCCTCTATTGAGCAATATTTGATATACAAGTATTCTTTGGGTTGTATATTTAATGTTATTCTTCCTCATGCTACTTGGTGTAATATAAACAATGTCTAAAATGATCACATGTTTATCTTGTCTTTATGTGATTGTTTGGTTTGTGTTGTTATGTAAGCTATCTTGAGGGACAAACTTGAGTTTATTTTAAGGGATTGAAAAATGAGTAAAAACCTATTCACCCCCCCGGAAACTAGGTAAGTTTTAAGCAATTTAACTACGTTTGCATACTTTCACCAATTGTATCGACTAGTTAAGGTATTTTTATTGTTGATACAACTGTTTTGTAGAAACCCTAACTTTTAAATTGTTTTCAAATTAGGGTTTGATTGATTTGATTTGTGCTTGAAAACAATGCCACATCTAGGTGGTGGTAAAGGACTAAATGGTGTTTGAACACAATGGCACAACTGAGCTCAAAGAGAAGCATGAAGGGTGGTGACGTGCTTGTACACATCAACAAACTTATGTGACATGTCAGGACACCTCATCTAAATATAAGGGGGGTGAGCATTACCCCCCTCCCCACTACGGATGGGAATGGAGGGCCAATGAGACGGGAGAGGGTCCCCCTACTCCTATTCCTAAAACCTCCCCCCATCCCTGCCCTCAAACCCCATTTGGGGGAACTGGGGATGGGGGGGGGGGGGGGGGGGGGGGGGGGGCCCCCACCCCCGTCCTCCATTTCCCCCATTTCTAATCCTAAAATTTTTCAATCCGAAATCTAAAAATTGGAATTCATAATTCAAAATTTGATCGGACCAAACTTTTGTTTCACCCTATTTCAATATCCAATCCAATAATTAACAAAATATATAATTGATTTAATTTAATCCAAAATTAATACAAATAACTATAATAATATAGTTTTAGTGTATTACACATAAAAGTTTAAACAAATTTGAAGCTTTTAATCAATCCAAAATATGAGTAATAGAGTTAGAGTTTCTTTCTTTTTTTTTATTCTTTTTTTTTTTTTTTAAGAAAATAAAATAATATATATATATATATATAAATAAAAATATATTGGGGAAATGGGGGATTTGGGATCCCACCCCAACCCCCATTTAAAAAATGGAGGAATGGGGGAATGGGGGTGGAGAGAGGTGAACCTCCCCCCACTATCCCCATTTAGGTTTTGGGGGCAAAATTTGCCCTCATCCCTACCCCAAAATCCCATTTGGGGGTTTGCCCCAAATGGGGATGGGGCCCTTGGGGGTGGGGTCTCATGGGGGAAATTCCCATCCCTACTTCCTACTGAATACCATGTGTCCTTAAGTTAAGTCAAGGTTAACAAATATTATTCTACCTATTTTACCCTTGTCTTTGTAAAAAAAAATTAATAAATAAAATAAACCAACAGCTACCATATCCAGAAATCACATACTATTATCTTCATAAATCAAAAACATATATTTGAAATTTAAAAAATTAAAAATTAAAAATTAAAAACAAATAATCAAAATCTATCCACCCCTATTTTTGTAAAAGAAAAAATAAAATAAAATCATCCCAAAAAATCAAAAACATATATTCGAAAAATATCAACAAAAAAAAAAAAAAAAACACAGATAATTGAAATCAAAATCTATCCACCCCTGTTTTTGTAAAAGAAAAAAATAAAATCAACCCAAGAAATCAACATCCACCATCTCCAGAAATCAAAAACATATATTTGAAATTAAAAAAAAAATAAAAAATAAAAAAAAGTAATTGAAATCAAAATCTATCCACCCCTATTTTTGTAAGAGAAAAAAAATATATAAAAAAATATAAAATAAAATAAAATAAAATTCTAAGAAATCACCAACCACCATCTCCAGAAATCACCAACCATCATCTCTAGAAATCAAAAACATATATTTGAATTTTTTTTTATATAAAAAAAATGATATTTGAAATTAGAATCTATCCACCACAATCAAAACCTATTTTCTGAAACCAATTTTTTTTTACTACACTCCAGAATTCAACCTAGAAACCCCATAGACCACTACCATTTTGCAGAAGAAATCTAGAAATTAACCTCATCACTCATATTCCACCGGCAACCAAAGACCACCAACACTACCAGATTCAAAATAAAATTGAAAAAAAAAAAAATTGTCGGAGTAAAACAAAAATCAAAGTAAAAAATCAATTTCAAAGCAAAACCAACAAATCCAACCACCAAATCGTCGCCGGAGGAGACCGCCGTAGTTTCTCTGGAGAATATCACCGAAGAGAAACCATCGGAGACAATGAGAAGAGAGAAGATGTTGAGAAGAATTTTGTTTTTTTATGAAACTACGATGAGAAGGTTTCAGATATTTTTTCTTTTTTTAAATAGTACTTTGTAAATTTTAATAATTATCAAAAAAATTAATTTAATTTTTTTTAACAAATTTACATATCCATCCTTATTTGTTTAATGAAATTTCTACTTATCAGGGTATTTGTTAACTTATGGACACATAGCAATCAGGAGTGGGGTAATACTCACCCCCGGGGGGGGGGGGGGGAATGAACTACAATCTAGATGGGCTTGATGTCTAACACATCAACTCACCCCCTGGGGAGGGAATGAACTACAATCTAGATGGGCTTGATGTCTAACACATCAACACAATTGCTTGCCTGGCCACTTCAGTGAAAGGGAGTGACGTGCCCAGACACAACACGTCATGTCAATAAACTAAGCTCATAAGACATAACAAAAGCATTTGGGCCTGACTTAGCCTGCATGTCATTTTATTATTTATGGACCTTAAAGAACTATTTTGATAAGCATGAAATAAAGCGATCCAATGAAAGCAAAAGAATATAGCAAGACTACAGCCTTTGAAACTCTCCAACTATATATTTTCTGCATTATTGTTCACCTTCCTATCAATGAATTTTACAAAACATTTACGGTGTCTCTTGATCCCCAAATAGATCACTTTTGTATATGTGAATCTTATTACGGTGGAGTAACACTTTCGAACTTATTGCACCCTCTGATCTTGACCTGGAGCATCCCTTGATCTGTACCGTTGAAGATGTCGCAACACTGTCTACGTGGTGCCTGTCCAATTAATAAATGTGTTAGGCACCAATCAAATATCAACACATATAATGTAGACCAGAAAATCTATCACTAAAGGAAGCATAGTGTTACTTGTTCTCAATGGTTTCTACGTAGGTACATAACATTCAATTATAGGGTCCCACTTTAAATAAAGTCTTGCAAAATTAGTGTTTCTTACAGTTTGACCGTTCTTTTATGGACCAAGTCCTGCCACGTGGAACTTGTGTGTATCGGTTATAATTTTTCTAGGTCAACAAGACAAGCAAATAGAGAAAGAGAGCCTTACCATTTTCCAAATGTCAGATTTCAAAGGGGTGGATGAGACATTAAATTGTTGGACGTCCAAAGCAGCAGAATAGTCATCTGTCTCACAAGTTTTTTCCAAAACATTCCATTGCCTCTTGTACGTGGTCAAGGTCTTGTCTTTACCGACCCACTCAACCCGATCCAATAAATACACGATGGGTCTTTCGCACTGGTCCTGACTTAGAGTTTGGGTGTTGAACGTGAACGGCTCATCTTTATAAATCTTCCATGTCTTGAACGTCAAATACGCAGTTTCCATCCTCTTTGCCGTCACCAAAGATGGATACAAATGCAATGTGTAACCCCATGAAACGGAAACGGACCAGTTCCGGTTCAAATCGTAGCAGAAACTATGCTGGAGGGTTCGATCCGGATCCATTTTATACGCACTGACTAGCCTCTTCAGTGCCTCTAATCGGGTCAGACTTGGAAATAACGACTCCACGGAGTTTACGTGATGTAGCGACACCAGTGGCACTAACGGATGCGCCGCCAATAAACCGTACGGGTTTCCTCTTACATCGACCTATAACAATTAATAAAATGGATTCAACTGCTGTGTAGTTATTGGATTAGTTTCAAGTCATTGAATTTTAATTTCTATAGAAACAAAATATTTGAAAAAGGAAAAACATCAACTATATAGGAACTGTATAATAACTAAATATAAATTAACCTGATGAAAACCTCGTTCCTTGGTGATGGGGACGCCAATCTCGGCCATGCAAGCTTGGATTTTCTAATCAGAACCGTACAACGACGCGTATCGGTCAAGGCAGCCATCTAAAATCCTGACAAGCTCAGCCGCTAGAGGGTAGCTGATAGCAAACCCACCACCACCATACGCTGTATTATACGAATGGATCATGTCCTGTTCGACGCTCTCGCTGTCATCACCGATGTAGTACATCTGATTGTGATCATATTTGGCCAAAACAGTGACCAAATTCTCAACGAAGAACACCGTGTCATCGTCCCCCATCACGAACCACCTCACATTATCCAACCCCACCTCGAAACTCTCCTTCACTATACGAGTGAGACGCAGTGCAGAGCGCGAGCCGTACCAGCAAGTGTAGTTGAACCTCGACGTGTCTCCGGAGACTTTGTACCCCGGTGAAGTCTCCGGCCAAGTGTAGTTCGCCGGTGGCTTCTCGTCGAGCCAGACGAACCCTCGGGTGACGTTAGGTTTCCACCACAGCTCAACGTAAGACCGGCGGCCGTACCATGTCTTGGCGGAGCCGGCGATACCGAACATGATATGGGATATATTCGTCTTTTCATGACTATCAGCGGGGATATTATTGTGAATGTCGGAGAACTTACGGTGACTGAACAATCTATCGCAGTGAGGGCAAGAAGGTAATTGTACTTGGTTGGAGAAAGAGTAGTAGAAGAAAACAGAGACGTAGAGAACAGTGAAAACAGCTAAAGTAGTCTTCACGACAACATTAAAAATATCGCTAGATTTGATTGTCGGAAAAACCATGAATCTCCACGCTTTAGAAGGATCGTGTGTGGTTTCTCTTACAGACGACATCGTTTTTAAACAAAATTACACTAGAAAATTTTGTCTCTCTCTTTTTTTATCAAGTGAGACGAGAGATATGTGACAGGTTTTTTTGGGTATCCGAAATTTTACGTATACCGATCAGAAAGTTGCCGTGTGAGGATAAGTATAAAGTACTGTTAAATGAAGTTCTTCTTCAGGACTTTTCAAAGGGTAGTAGGAGGTCATTTTGCTCGTTATTTAATTTAAATTTCTACAAATTACGACTTACGAGTGGGAACAGATATCCTTCAACATCAGAGAAACTATTTCTTGGGGAACATCCACACCCTCTTAATCATTTCGACATTTGATTAATTTATGTCCAAGTGTGGTTTTGTTCGTAGCAAAAACGCAGAACTTTTCTTCTCAACTTTTCTACAAAAACAATGTTTAGAAGTTGACTATAATATGTATAAGGGGGAAATACAGTTTAGTCTTTATCTTTTAAAAAAACATCATTTTTTTACCCAAATTAGGTGTACTAGGGTTTTTAATCCTCATCTTTTTAGAAATGCATCAAAAAGGTCCTTCTGATCAAAAATATAATAGTCAATGTGATATTTCCTTAATGATAATTTGATGCATATTTTGGTCAGAGGGATCTTTTTGATGCATTTTCAAAAAAGATGAGGACTAAAGACCCTAATACACCTAAATCGGGTAAAAAAGTGATGTTTCCTTAAAAGATAAGGACCAAAATGTATTTATCCCTATGTAAAATAATAAGAAAGATTTAACTTTAAGTTGTCTTACTATAATTTTGATCATTTTTTTTTTTTAAATAAGTCATTAATATATGTGGTAGCTAAAAATGGACCATAGGCCCAACATGTAAATGCCCAGACCTTTTTAATGTTGGATCCTGTCCAGGCCTATTATGTCTGGTTGACCCAAGACCAACATCAATTAAAACCTGATCTTTGAAAAACAAAGTTATCTTCGGTTGTATAACGTGAATAAACGAGCGATTCAAAGAGAGGAAATCTCTCCTAGAATCTCGCCCACAATCAATTCATGATCTGATAAACGTTGGGGGGAGTACTTGGCCTATAAATACCAGAGTTCAACCATGTTGAACTCTCTGAAATCTCTACTAGAAAAAGCGTACTAAAATTTTGCGTATTAAGTATTTCGACCATCGGAACTCGATCAAATTCACAATCATCGCAAACAATTGCTCAGTCCAAGCATACCTAAGGCTAAGAATCCAATCACATCTTCATTGTTTTTCCTATATTTGTTTCCATGTTCTTATTCTTTTTGTAGGTTCCACGAAGAAGACAACCTTCCCAGGTCGATCGACTAACCGTTCTTGCAGGTTTATTGAAGAGACGACATCCCTTATTTGGTCAATCCAACTAAGTTTATTTGGGCCTAACACAACCCTCGACCCAATTCACCTTAACCGTAGGTCGAACCCCTACAATATCCTAGATATATTTTTAATAAGTCTTCACAACGACATTAAAAATATCACTAGATTTGATTGTTGGAAAAAACAGGAAACTCCACACTTTGGATTAAGGATATCGTGAGTGGTTTCTCTAGATTACAATGGCGATTTGATTATCGGAAAAACAGGGAACTCCACACATTAAGGATCGTGAGTGGTTTCTCTAGATTACAATAGTGAGATATATATATACACAATTTTTCTATTGTCAGTTCGTCTTGATATAAAATATATCATGACGAAAAATATGAACCATTAGATTTACATATTTTTACTCAAAGTGTATGCACTTGTCAAAACTTCTCCATAATCTATTGTCCACATACAATGCACTAACACTGCGGAGAAAAGGACTACATATATATATATATATATATATAGTCTTTCTATAGTCAGTTCGTCATGATATAAAATATATCAAGACGAAGAATGTGGATCACGGATTATAGAGAAATTTTTACAAGTGCATACCCTTTAAGTTAAAGTATGTAAATTTAATAGTCCACATTTTTCGTCCTACTATAAAAATATCAAAACGAACTGATAATAGAAAAATTGTATATATATATATATACACAATCCTTTTCCTGTCAGTTCGTCCTGATATAAAATATATCAGGACAAAGAATGTGGGTCATAAATTATGGATAAACACTAACAAATGCATACACACCAGGGGTCAAAGCAATTGAATCCTCACATTCAAGGAACTGATGTATTTTATATTAGGTCGAACTGACAGGAGTAAGATTGTATAAATGTGTGTATATATATATATATATATATATACGACGATATGAGATTGGTCTAATGGTAAAACTTCTAACACCTACACATGTTATGGGTTCTAGTCCTCCCCCTCCCCCTCCCTAAAAAAACCCCAATTTATGTAATAATTTAATACTTCAATATATATATATATATATATATATATATGATCATACGTGATTAGTATGTGTTCGCATATATATATATATATATATATAATGTTATCACATATAAGTTACATATGATCACGACAAATAATACTTAAATTTTAATGTGGTCGCTTACGAGCTGTATATGGTCATGTATGTATTATTTAAATTTTAATGTGGTCGCAATGTCGTATACAAGTTGTATATGGTCATATATCAATTGATATGATCACGCCAAAAAAATCATGATTACATAAAAAAATTTAAAGGTACTGATATAATTTCATCAGTGCGTTAGATGTAGACCATTAGATTTATATACTTTGACTCAAAGTGTATACACTTGTCAAAACTTCTCCATAATTAGTGGTCCACATGCATTGATACTGATATAATTATATCAGTACGTACTAATGTGAACGGGACCATATATACATTTATTTATATATATATATATATATATATGAAGGTATTAGGGGAAATGGGTATGAGGTATAAAGGTATTATGGGGAATTGGGAAGGGGAAGTAGTGATTTGGGGATTCTGAAAAAAATACACATCCCTGGCTGGGAATCCTGGGATGGTTGTAATTAATTCAATCTAATCAAATACAATGAAGTGTGCCGGAAACGTTACCTTAAAGTGTTATTGAAATATGTAGTACACTAGTACAATAGACGATAATCACTATAAGAAATTTGAGCTTTCATGATATTCATTTTACGGTATTTTTTTTTTTTAAGTTGTCATTGATTTAAATTACAGGATTTATGAGGAAAAATGCTGTAAAAAATGTGTTCATTTGATTTTTTATGAGACTTAAAAATGCTCTTGTTATCTATTTTAATAGCATTTTTTAAATTCTTTAGTAGGGATATCAAAAACCTCCATGGGTACGGTGCCTATAGGGACCCACTCTGTTTGGGACGGGTTTGGTATATGTTAATTGGGGTATTAGACCGGGATGGGATTTAATGTTAAAACCCAATTAATTTTGGGGCGGGGGATGGTATTTTTGTCCCTGCCCATACCCCAATTAACATTGTGCATGAATGATTAAGAAACAAGAAACTCAATTATGTTACAATTTTTTTCTTCAATTTACTTTCAAAATATAAATAGGAAGAAACCTTTTTCTTATAAACAATTAAAATTTACTGTTTTTTTAATACAAGTTTACATGGAGATGGAAGATGAATGTTCACATTTTTGTCATTAGCACTTCATTCTTAGACATGTATCAGGAGTTAAACTTTCAATATATACTTTCTTTTGGCAGATTTAATTATGATGATTTTGTATTTCAATTTCATTTTTATTGAAAAAGAATGGTGTAATATTCATATGTTTGGTATTTCACTTTGCGATAGACTTACTATAAATTAAAGTTTATTTACATTTTTAACTAATTTTCTTTCTTCAATCATTTAATATTTTTAAAGAGTGATTGACATTTGTAATTGTGGCTTACAGGGTGTATAATTATTAATATTGTCTTAATCAAACAAGGTGGGGGCAAATGAGCCTTTTTTCCAAATGTGGATTCCCCGTCCCCGCCCCAAATGGGGAATGGGATAGAGACAGAAATATAGTTATATTTGGGTTTGAGGAATGGGGATGGTATCCCTGCCCCGTACCTGCCCTATCGATATTCCTATCCTTTAGTAGCTGTTTTTAGTTTCTTCTATTTCCACTTTTTTAAATGGTGATTCACCATCCAGATTTCTTGTATTCAATTTTTTAAGACATTTCCCTAAAAAAATTCTTGTATGAACAATCGCCAAAATTCCCACCTTCGTCAAATGGGCTCAATCTCTGATTCTCTCAAAAATTAGCAGATCCACCTTCATCAAATGCGTTCACTCTTTGATTCTGTCAATAATTTCAGAGGTTAGTTCTCTCCATTTCATATTTGCTAATCTCAATTTTTACTCAATTTTTTAAGATCTCTAATCTCAGATTATATATGCATTTAATCATGTCCAAATCAGGTATCAAAATCTAATCGTGCTGATATTGCGTTCAATTTTGGATTAAATCTCTTTGAAATCAGGCATTCTCTTCTCTTCATCTGATTCTTGTGTGTGTGTGTGTTTTTTTTTATTTTTATTTTTTATTCAGTTGTTCTGACTTGTCATTTTTCTTCTTTTGTCTTTCTGATTCTTCCTTGGAGTTCATTTTTTGTGTTTAATTCTCTGAATTCTTCATTTCTTTGTTTCAATTACTATTTGTATTCTCTTCCTCATTTCTTCTCCCCATTATATGGATCTGTTTTCACTCAACACACTCTTCCAGCATTTATTGACTGTTGCCATTAATTAGTGTCTTGAGCTTTTCATTAGTAGGTTTTTGTTTAATTAAATTGAGATCTACTTTACTCAAGTTTTTTCGTGCATGTACCAGTGTCACTAGTAACACGGCCGGCCCTGATGCTTTTGGGGTCGGGGACGAAAATGTGAAAAATTAAGAAAATGGCCCTCTTATTCATATATATTTTTTATATACAAAGAACACGTAAACAGATTAAAAATTGATGCATAAACAGTCACACATAATCTATGACTCCAGAGCCGGAGGGAAATCCTTAATCCAATGTTGGTCATCTAATTCTAAAGCTCTTTTTTGAGATTCAACTAATTTTTCTATTATGTTTTTGTATCCTTTTTTTACTACCAAATTTATGTTTTTTTGGAAACATGTTTTAATGTTTAATAAATAAATAAATAAAATCTTAAAAACCAAATTACCATAACAAACAAAGTTGTTAAAACACAAAAAATCAAACAATAGAATCTAGTGAATGTAGAAAAGCAAAATGCAAATTCGAAGTCCTCAAAGTGCAATGTCCAAATCCAATTTGCTTCTCCTACAAAATGCAAATTAAATTCCTGATTAAAACACACTTCCATTTGTTAGATCAAAAGACAATAGTTATCAAATACAACATAAAAAATAAGAGTTGGGAAATTATTATTTTGTGAATGACTCGGCAAAGTCAACGATCTCCAGACTCCAAAGAGGCAAACACATAGGTGTTTTAGTGACTGATCACTGATAGATGAGTAGAGTTTCCACTCAAAAGAACAAGAAACTAATAGAGCTAATGAGAGAAGAGAGTAAACTTCTCTCACTAGGGCTTCGGAGAACGAGATAGGTCAGAAAACTTTTTTTTTTTTTTTTAAACAATATATCTCAGACTCGGTCTATGTAGCGGGAGAAAAGCTTTTTCTAATTTTTGTTTCTAATCAATTGCATATTAAAAAATGATTTTTTTTTTTTTTTAGCAAAGCAAAAGCTAAGCACTCGAGCAAAAGGAAAAACAGCTAGAGGGGTCAATGGTGTCAGGTGGAGTGGTGGCTTGTTAGCATCCACTAGACAGTTCTAAAAAAGTCGAGACATTTCGAATTGTTTGTTGACACGGACAAAGTCAGGGAAAACTTCTGAAATTATTTCAATATTGGACCTTGGACATATAATAGTTCCGAATCGAATCTCTTTAGAAAGAAGATCTTTTGTCTCACGGTAGCCTGCTCTAGTCCCCTTACGAAACTTTCGTTATTGGGTTAGCCATACACTTCACATGTTTCTAGCGATTCACATGGCCGCCGTTCACCGGGGCTTCGGTCGCCGGGGCATCTTGGAGCAAGAGAAGCTCTCGGTAATAAGGTACAAGACAAGTGGTTTCCTACGCAAGCTATTTTGTATAAAAAGTACTCTATCTAAGCCGAGTGGGATAAGGCTAAACCAGTGTGCCACCAAGTAGTTTGCAATTAGAGGCATAATTTTTTAATATATCCTATATCTATAATTTTAAAAAATTAATTGGGCCCACAACAACTCACAAACTGTATAGAGTTTAATAAAAAATATTTGGGGTTCAGGGCAGTTGCACTCGGTGCACCCCTCCAGGGCCCTAGGCCGGCTCTAACTAGTAATTTGATATCTCCTCCATCATTATTTTTTTTTTTTTTTTTTTTTTTAAGGAAATAATATCTATCTTTTCTATTTATCTTTTGTATTTATTTTTTTCGCTAATTGTTTGACATATATACACTTTTTCATTCAATAAAAAGCTCTCACTTTTTGCTACAAAACTTATTTACGTATTTATTTTTGATGACTGCTTCTATCATTTCATTAATAAGAGGTAAAGACGTAAACAAGCTTTATAGCAAAAAGTGAAAGTTTTTTATTAAGGGAGCCGATATTGACGCCCATAAATATGATAAGCGCACCCATGTTTTAATAAAAAAATTTATTATAAAAATATCCTAATAGGAATTTACCAATAAGAACAAATTAGTTTAATTAAAAATAAACAAAATATTATTTACACCTGTTAATTACACTCATATCTTCAAATACTATTTCCCTGACGTTTCTGTTTCTGGTTGTTGTTGTGGGGTTGTTGGGTGCTCATTTTGCTTTTCTCCGAGCTCTGTTATGCCTTGTTTCCTCTGTCTTGCTACCTATTTTATCAGACTTGATTAATATATTTTATTTCAGTTGTTAAAAAAAAAATAAAAAATCAATAATCTACAAACAAAACATTATATTTAGGGAGCCGATATTGACACCCATAAAACTTATTAGTACACTCATATTTAATTAAAGAGAGATTCTCCTTACAATCCACAAATTATCTATTCATACTTCAATTAAATTTTTTTTATTAATGACAATTTTAACCTAAATTAAAATTACCAAACAAGATGAGATAAATATGTATCGATAAAAGATGGCTATATATGGGTGATCTTAATCCTGAGTGTTTTATCGACCCCTTCATGTTAGATCATGATTTTTGATATACCATAGGTGAGATCGAAGTTACATTCCCGGTTAATATGCTTCGTTTGTTGGAATTACGGTTTAGCTTATGGCTGAGAATGTTTGTACACTATCACGGTTCGGCAACTAAAGGTTCAGAACTCTCTTTGAATGTAGGGGGTCCCAACTGCTTGAAACGCTCCAAAGTTATCGTTTGCGCTTCGTTAGCTGGTTGAGCAGGTAATCCAGTAATTGTTCCTCATCTTGGAACTTGCCTATCCCGAGCTAGATCCTCGATCAATCTATTCTGATTCTCCAAGATCCTAGTTAACAATCCCATTGTCGGATTAGCCGTCCTTCAGCCATCTGACGAATTGTGGGGTTATTGTCCCCAACTGCAGCCTGAGTGTCGTCTGAGTTTCTAAGAGTATGATACTATGATGTGCCATCTTTGTCTACACGTGTCAAGACCAACACTTACGGAATAGAATTACGAGGATTTATTATTCAAAACATTCAATATCTTTAAAATGCCAAATTAACATAAAGCGTAACAGCTTTAAATTTTTATAAATAACATTTCTAGAGTCTTTTACAACTAACAATAAATATTAAAAAAAAATGAATTAATCATATCAAGACAGAATACCAAATCATTTAACAATAAATTTGCAGACCAAGTTCATTCTAAGTTAAAGTATGTCTTCACTTTTCTCTCAGCGGAAGCTTTACTAATTATTGGAATCTCCAACCTAATAGGTAATGGGTCCAAGCTAAGAGGTTTATCATCATTTGTACTAGCACTATAATACTATATCATGCCTTAAAATACTGATAGTAAGAAACTAAGATTATTAAAACCTGGCAAAAGTATTGATCTAAAATTTTAGAACCTAACAATACTGATTGTAAAATATTAGAACCTATCTATTATCTATAACTAACACCCAAAAGTCCATAGAATCCCAAATCTAATGCTCTGATACAAAGTTGTAACACCCCAAAACTCAAAGAATAATTAAACACTTTGATATAGAATGTTCTATCACAGACCATAAATTAATTCACCAAAGAAAATTAATAATTATAAAATAACTCCAAATAAATCATTCTCCAAATAAAACCAACAATAAGGTCTAAATTGATCTAAAGGAAATGAAAGCAATTCCGAGAATCCTAATTTCAAATTCTAAGTAAAAAAATCAAATGGAGTTGTATAAAATCTCAATCACTTTCAACTCCAAGTCTATCGTCCTAGTGGTAAGCTCTTAAGAATCTCTGTCTGTAAAATGTTAAATAACAAGGGGTGAGCTGTCAACTTAATAAGCATTGTATAATACGCAATCGAAAACATTTATAACAAATACCAAAAGCTTTTAAAGAGTACATAAAAGCAAAAATCATATATTCGATTACAAGTTATAAACTTGAAAGAGTAACATTTTCATATACAAAAGTACGTTTGCAAAAATAACATTTTCATTGTACGATAACAATTAATAATATTTCATAAAAGTAAGTTCAAGTCAAGTAGTGTCACAAATACCCCCGGTGACCTGGCCATTTACATTTAAGAAATTGATACAAGACTAAAATCATAACATTTCATTTGTCGCGCGCGCTGCATTTACATTTGCACTAGTGATCACCATTTCATTTACTACTGACATTGAGCTAAAACATTACTTTCAAAATATGTATATAATAATACATTTACGTTACTGATGCACAAAAGAATGGAACATATAAATTTAAACTTTTAAACAAGAGTTCAAGTAAATACAAAACTCATTTAAAGAATTGGATAAATAATAGTAACAAATATATAAGTAGAAAAATATGAGTTTACATAAATATAAGCATACATATAAATATATATATATATATATAAATCGTTTCAGAACATAATAATATAATAATTAGATTTGTTTCATAAGAAAGGTATATATCTTTCTTTTTGCAACCACATACTATGTAAAAACCACTTGCCTTGAAAGATAGCAAGTTTAATGCTTCAATAACGATATTGGAAAGTCACACGAAGAACCTAAACATTTAGAATAATAATCCTTCAATCAAATTAACCAAATAAAAGAAATCTGACTCCACTTTTTAGAAGAAATATATATATATATATATATAACTCACCCCTTGTCATTTAACTTTTTACAGATAGAGATTCTTAAGAGCTTACCACTAGGGCGATAGTTTTGGAGTTGGAAGTGATTGAAACTTTATGTACCAACTCCCTTTGATTTTGTTACCTAGAATTTGAATTTAGGATTCTTGGTATTATTTTAATTTCCTTTAGGTCGATTTAGACCTTATTGTTGGTTTTATTTGGAGATATATTTTGTTGGGGAATGATTTATCCGGAGGTATTATATAATTATTAATTTTCTTTGGTGACTTAATTTATGGTTTATGATAGAACATTCCATATTGAAGTGCTTAATTACTCTTTAAGTTTTGGGGTGTTACAAATATATAATATATAATACATATATATTTTATACAGTCGCGTTCCTATCAGGACATCCTTATATAACTTTATCAGGATATTGAATGTAAGTTACTCATTTGTTAAAATGAGTTGACAAATACATACTTACCAAGTCAAAGTATGTAAAACGAATGACTTACATTCAATGTCCTTATATAATTATATCAGGGCATCATCATAGGAAAATTTCCGATTTATATAATATATCTTTATATCTCATTAATATAATATATAATGATAATATATTATTTTTGGAAAGAGGGTATTTTTGGAATGTAGTTTGTGTATATGAGGGCTTTTATGGAATAATTTTTTTAGTTTATAATGGAATGGGCATTCCATCCAAAAACCAATGGAATTCCCGTTCCACCAAAATGGCGGAATTACCATTCCAATGGAATGCTCATTCTATTGGATTTTAACCAACAAAACATATGGAATGAATTCCATTCCATTCCTGCCCATTTCAGTCAACCAAACGCCACCCAAAGTTCTCTAGGCAATCATATACCTACAAGAGTAACCAAAAACATTTTTATATTTCGATTTTTTTATAAAAAAATTAAGGTACTTGTTTTTTAAGTTTTTTTATTTTATTTTATTTTTTTTATTTACATATTTACATACACATAATTCCTAAAAATCAAGGATATTAGTAAGTTTTTTTTTTTTTCCTTAACTGTTAGTCTTACTTGAGAAAGAATGGAGATAAAAATTTAGAGATATGTATTGGAGAAGAGAGAGTTTAATATGCTGATTAAAAATTTAGGAGAGAGTATTTAATATATAATAATCAATCTAATGATTTATGAGAGATAATTTTTTTTAATAATTTAATTCAAAAAAGATAGAAAGAATAATCTTGTAACAAAATGAAGTGTCTTTAGAATTTTTTAAAATTTAAATTTTGAGATTGAAGTATTTTTAGAAAATAAGTGTAAAGAAAAAAATTGGATTGTCAAAAAAAACTCTCTTTATTAAAAAAATTTAATTACAAAAATATCATAATGAAAATTTACCAATAAGGACAAGTTACTTTAATTCAAAATAAATCAAATACTATATACACTCATTAATTAAACACATATCTTCAACTATATTCCTTTATTAAAAAAAATTTACAAAAAAAAAAAAAAAAACCTTATGAAAAATCTCAATTAAACTCTAATTTTATTTCAAGTATCAAATTTTCTCATCATCACATAATTATCATATTTTTTTTATCTTTCTTTTATGTATAATTATAAACTTTATCAAAAAAACAACATTTTTTTTTTACCTGTAGTTGTAAATATCAACAAATATTTTTTTTAAGATAGCTATAGATGTCAATAATATATATATATATTTAAGATAGCTGTATAAATAAGAGAATTCTAAATTGAAAATCTTTTGACCCCATATATATTTCCATTTATAAGGCTCCTATATTCGAGATATTTCCAAAAGCAAATTAGACCATCATTAAAAAAAAAAAAGATTTGATTTCAAAAATAACATGATCTTTTTATAAATTGGGTGTGGTAATAATTTAAGAGTATTTATAAATAATATATATTAAAATGAATATATTTATTTCAATAAGGGTACTGTTGGTATTATGATGAATGTTTATATTAATATTTAATTTTTAAATTTTAGACGTAGGTGTACTTATAAAAATGAATGTACTTATAAAAATAAATGTACTAATAAGTTTTATAAGTGTCAATATCGTAGCCTTATATTTAATATTCCATTACAATTCATTAGAGCTAAACTTCCATATTGGATGGTGCTGTGACAATTTTTCTTCGACCTGTTGCAATTAGACATGATAGAGTGTATTAAAAAACTTGGTTATTCTGAAATCATTACGAAAATTATTGAGTACATTGTTTATCTTGTTGATCAATGTTTAGGTTCTACCAAGTTTTGTTTCGATTTCTTTATTAGCTGTGAGTTAGTTCATTTAATAAGGTAATTATTTTATAATTATTTTCCGAGACTGTGTTTTCAAATCTAAAGAATTTAAAAATTTATCATTTGTAAAATTGAGTGTGTTAATAACTTATGAGGATTTATAAATAAATTGTATTAAAATAAAAACATTCATTTAAATAAGGATACTATTGATATTAAGATAAGTGTTTATAGTAATATTTAATTTTAAATTTTAGGTATGGATGTACTTATAAATATGAGTGTTATTATCATATTTATGGCTGTCAATATCCGTACCCTTTTATTAAATGAAAAAATATATATATATCAAACAATGAGTAGAAAAAACAAATAGAAAATGTAGATATCATTTCCTTCCTTTTATATTGTTGATTTCACTTTGTTTAACCGGATATAATTTATAATCTCATACCAACTTATAGGTAAATAAATGGGTGTCGTGTTTCTTGAATTTAATCTTGTGATATTTATCTACCCTTGATTGCGTGTCAGCCGTTAAATATGACACCAACAATTTGGCCGTAGCTGTTAAATATATTATTTGTATTAATACACGGGAAAGATAATGATTCACAACTTAATATTTGCACAATAAATAAATTAACAATGCATCTGTAATCGCAAACCTTTGAATTTGCTTGGTGGTTGAGACCTTAACTTTCTAAGGAAAGACAGGGGTTCGAAGGTTGGCAAACGAAAAAAGAAAAAAAAAACAAAGAAAATGTTCTGATAAAGAGAGGTATTCTAAAATACCTTTTTCTTGATGTTATTGTTTTTTTTTTCCCCTTAAAGAGGGTTCGTAATTGTATCAATGGCGACTTCTGGGACACGTTTGATTTTATGTCCAAGTGTGGTTTTTTTGTTTGTAGAAAAGACGTTTACCTTTTTCTTCTCTAGTTTTCTACAAGGACAATGTTTAGAATTTTTGAAAAAAAAAAAAAATTCTTAGAGAATTAAGACCACTTCCAACCGAACTTCAAATTGAAACAAATATTTAATTTGAAGTATGACCCCCTCTCCGACCCAATTGTAAAGCAGTGTCATTTTGAAGTTGTCTATAGTGCTATAGAGATGAAGTAAAGTATAAAATTTTCTTTTAATTACAATTTTACCCTTGCCTCTATAACTTTCAATGAAGAAAGGAAATATTCTTTTAAGTGTAAAACTTGGTACAATGGGTTGGAGATGAAAAAAAGAAATAGTGTTAAAGTTATACCATTTGGGTGTAAAAATAGAACCAAATTGAAGTAATGGGTTGGAGATGGCCTAACAATGGTATCATTTTAATCCATGGCATTCATTGTTTTTTACTCAAAAATCAATCTAAATAATATGCCAAAATGATTAAACATTATCCAACTATATAGACCAGATATTTTTTTGAAGTTTTTTATCATGGGTAGGACTTGAACCGCTGACTCTGGAGTCATTTACCTAAACCATAAACTCGTCCATCTACTAGCTGAACTACGTCCATGGGAGCTATAGTTTTGATCATTTTAAATTAACTATAATAAGAACTCCATTTTATAGTTTTCACGTCTTCATGATAATATGTAAATTGTAAGTTAGTTTACGGTTACATACGATTGTGGAAATGTTTTCAATACTTTTTGAATAATATATATTTTTTGAATAACCTTTTTGAGTAACAAATAGGTTATTCTTTAAACTGTTTTTCCAATAAAATGATATGTAGAGAATGAATTGGTATCATGTGAAGTTAATTTAGTCTGACAATGTTTAATGTTTGCTGCTAGATGTAAAGCATCAAACTATGCCACAGAAGGCCAAGAAACCAAAAGAATACTAGAAGAATATGGGCTTAGGTAAAAGTCTAGGTAGTACGAATACGGATACGAGATACGGATACAGTATGATACGGGGATATGGTAAATCTTTAAAAACTAGGATACGGATACGGCAGGATACGTCGATTAAAATAATATATATTTATATTTTTTAAAAAATAATAATATATGAAAACATATTTGATAATTCATTCAAAATCAAAATATATTCAGAATCCAAATAAAACATGTCACATATCTATATAAATCATAACAATGTAACATATTACATGATCTAAATTAAACATGTCACATAAATTGTAATATATTATAAAATACAAATAAAACATACGTCACATAAGTCATAGCACATTATAAAAAAAATAAAATAAATAAATAAATAAATAAATAAATAAATAAAAAACTCATAAAACATATTCTAAATTCCTAATTAACTTCACTATCATCAATCATCAATCATCATTCATAAGGTTAAAGGATCTAGATAATTCGGCCTCTAACTCTTGTTTATCAAGAGAAAAGTTTTCAATATCATGTATCCCGTTATTTTCCATGTCAATGGAATCAAAACCAAAATTTCTTTACAATTTCATTTTGACATCTAAATTTTTAAAATTATAATTTGACCACGTTTTATACTAAAATAATTATAATATTGCCCCAAAATTAAAGTATCCTTAATGTATCCCTCAAGTATCCTTCAAGTATCCGCTGGTCAAACTTATGAAAAAGTCAACGGATACGTCATTTGGTGTATCGGATACGTATCCCGAAGTATCCGTGGAGTATCTGAACCGGATACAAGTTTGATACAAGTTACCTCCACCAAATGAAGTATCCGTGCTTCCTAGGTAAAAGTCCAAGAGAAGATTGCAGGCCCAAGAACCATTAACACTTGGGCCTTGGGCCTTGGGAAGGCCACCCTCAAGAAAAGTTGCATTCACACTTTCACTCATAATCTATAAACCTAAATTCTATTAATCATGATAATGTGTACCTGTAATTGAAAAGGTCTTGTACATAGAATAATATATAGTTTACAGCTAGTTCGATATATATGAGATTTATCTAGTTGTCCGTTGATTTTGCCAAGAACAAAGAAAAAAATTAAATATAATAAAATTAGAATATTTCATCAACATTAAAGGACAGCAGAAGCAATAAAAAAAGCATCTGAAATATTTCCATGGAGGGAGCAACTTGGTGCAATGGTGTGTGCTTCCGCTTCCATTCAATCGAACCAGAGTTTTTTACAAATGGTGTCGAGTAAGTGAACTTTACAAACGTATCTCCCAATCCTCAATGTGAAATTTTGAATCTTAATTGTACGTGTTCCCTACGGAGGACTAACACTTTCGTACTGATTGCAGCCTCTGATCTTGACCTCGATCATCCCTTCTCTACCGTTGATGATCTCGCAACACTGTCTACGTGGCGCCTGCCAAATCAAATCATATAAAAATTCAACAATCAACACATGAAAGATTTGAAATTCAAATGCACAATATTTTCTATTCAACTCAAGCACTTGTCTGCACGAATCGCGCATAAAATGGAGGACAAGAAAAATTATCACAAAAGGAAACAAAGTGTTACTTGTTCAATCAGTTCAATAGTTCCTACGTGGGTACATAACGTTCAGTAATAGGGTCCCACTTTAAAAAGATCAAGTAATCAAAACTTCTATTTCACGTCAGATATCATGAACGAACTAGATTGTGACAGACAAGTAATTTTAGACATGTCTTTTCTAGTCCAAGTCTTTGGCATTTTATGCAAATGCCACGTACCTTTATAGGTCAACCAACCATTTAATTTGCAAGACTCGGCAAACCAACTAGGTTCACATAATCATAAGACAAAATATTAGAGATAGAAAGATTGTTGCTGTTACCATTTTCCAAATTTCCGGTTGCAACGTGGAAGCTGAGACGTGAAATTGTTGGACGGCCAATGCCGGAGAATAGTCAACCCTATCACAATTTTTGTCCAACTCATTCGACTGCCTCTTGTACGTGGTCAATGTCTTGTCTTGACCCACCCTTCCGACCCGATCCAAGAAATACACTATGGGTCTTTCACACGGGTCCTGACTTAGAGGTTGTGTGTTGAACGTGAACGGCTCTTCTTTCCAAGTCCTCCATGACTTGAACGTCAAATACGCGGTTTCCAGTGTCTTTGCTGTAACTAATGACGGATACAATTGCACGGTGTAACCCCACGACACGGAAATGGACCAGTTCCGGTTCAAATCGTAGCAGAAACTATGTTGCACGGCCCGGTCCGGATCCATTTTATAAGGACTGATTAGCTTCTTTAGCGCCTCGATTCGGGTCAGATTTGGAAATATCGAATCCACATAATCTAGGTGATGTAGAGACACCAGTGGCGCCACCGGGTGCGCCGCCAATAAACCGTACGGACTTCCTCTTATATCGAACTGCAACAATTAAAAAAATGTATAAAAAATTTATGTAAGGTTTAGCTACAATACAATAACTTTATATTTTATCTGAATATGATAATCCTAAAAAGAAATTAAAAGTTTAAAAAGAGATTAAAATATAAATTAACCTGATGAAAACCGGGTTCCTTTGTGATTTGGACGCCAATCTCGGCGATGCATCCTTGGACTTTCTGATCTGAACCGTAATACGACGCGTACCGATCAAGGCAACCGTCTAAAACCCTAACGAGCTCCGCCGCTAGAGGGTAGCTGACGGCGAACCCACCACCACCATAAGCCATGGTATACGAATGAATCATGTCCTGTTCGACGCTCTCGCTATTGCCACCGATGTAGTACATCTGATTGTGATCATATTTCGACAAAACAGTGACCAAATTCTCTACGAAGAACACCGTGTCATCGTCTCCCATCACAAACCACCTCACGTTATCCAACCCCAACTCGAAACTCTCCTTCACTATACGAGCGATACGCAGCGCAGAGCGCGAGCCGTACGAGCAAGTGTAGTTAAACCTCGACGTGTCAGCGGAGACTCTGTACGCCGGTGAAGTCTCCGGCCACGTGTAGTTCTCCGGTGGCTTCTCGTCGAGCCAGACAAAACCTCGTGTGACGTTAGGCTTCCACCATAGGTCACTGTAAAGCCGGCGATCGTTCCACGAGTTTGCCGAGCCACCGATACCGAACATGATATGGGATATATTTGTCTTTTCATGACTGTCACTAGGGATATTATCGTTAATGTCGGAGAACTTCCGGTGACGGAACAGTATGTCGCATTGAGGGCATGAACGTAATATTACTTGATTCGAGAAAGCGTAGTAGGAGAAAAGAGAGACGGAGAGGATAGTGAAAACAGCGAAAGTGGTCTTCATGATGACATTAAAAACTTCGCTGGGTTTCATTGTCGGAAAAACCTGGAATCTCCATGCTTTGAAAGGATCGTGTATAGTTTCTCTAGTAGTAGACGACATCGTTTTTAACAAAATCACACAAGGAAAATTTTGTATGGAAAAAAGGAAAGTATATGAGTTTGATTTTGATGAAAATCAAGTCCCAGAAAAGTTAGGACCTTGAACTGTCTCTCTTTTATTATATATATAACGGAGAGATATTTGACAGATTTTTTTTTTCTTTCTTTTTTTGGCCTTTTTCAAAATTATAAGTATACCAAACAGGAATGTATTTACAAGGTCTTCTTGTGAGGATTTACTTGTCAAATGAATTTCTTCTTTGGAATTGGAGCTTTTTCAAAGGGTAGTGGAAGGTCATTATAATTTAAATTGAAAATTTATTGTTTGTTTATTTATTTCTTTATTGATTTTCTCTTTAAAAGTGGATCACCACTTCCTCTTAATCATTTCGATATTTGACCTGTTCATTTGCGAGTGTTGTTTATTTATTTGGAATAAACGTTGACCATTTTCTTCCCTATTTTGCTACTAAGATCATGCTTAAAATTTTGGAAAAAATAATTGCTTTACATTAGTGGTGGAGTAATACTATACAACTAAAAAATTTAAATCAAATCAACATAAATAATGCCGTATTCCTGTAAGTGATTAGTTAGTACCAAATTATTCACCAAATCATTTTATAAACCGTATATATATGATTATAATTTATAAAATAATAAGAAAGATGTAACTCTATTTTTATTTATTTATTTATTTTAAGTATTACAAATAGGTATGCTTAGGAGAAATATATTTCTAAGGAGAATACTTTCTATATATGTTTTGTAAAATGTGTAAGGTGGAATTCGACTCCTCCACCATTTATGTCAAATGGAACGTGGACTACCACCTATTCTAAGAGTTCATGTCAAGTTTTATAAATTAAGAGGATTTTCAATTTAGTCTCTACGTTTTTAAGAAATGTCATTTATTTACCTTAGTTTGGCAAATTTACTCCCTTGGTTCTTAACTTTTTAGAAATTCATTATAATGGTCTCTCTCACTACTAAATCTAGCTTAATTCAAAATTAGTTGGTTAAATCATAAATGTATTCATTGAATCTCAATTGATTAATTGTATCTTGTGTAATTCAAAAGAAAAAAAAATTGTATCTTATGGAAAAATGGGAAATAGCATATATATATTTTTTAATTTAAATTGAAGATTTATTGTTTGTTTATTTATTTCTTTATTGATTTTCTCTTTAAAAGTGGACCACTACCTCGTCTTAATCATTTCGATATATGACCTGTTTATTTGCGAATTGCGAGTGTTGTTTATTTATTTGGAATAAACATTAACCTTTTTCTTTTTGTTACTAAGATCATGTTTAAAATTTTGGAAAAAATCTTTTCTTGACATTAGTGGTTGAGTAATACTATACAACTAAATAATTTAAATCAATAATTAACATAAATAATGCCGTATTCCCGTAAGTGATTAGTTAGTACCAAATTATTCACCAAATCATTTTATAAAGTTACAGATATATGAATTTGGATTCTCTACTAATCTAAAATTTTCCTAAGCTTTTAAAGATCCATTGATATATGACAATTGGAAGCCTCTATGTACATGATTTATTTTTTAAGTCTATTTTATTTAATCAGTAATGTTAAGCATCCTACCTAAAATCCCACATTTTTCATTCCATTACATTTGACATGTGAGGTGTTAAATGATGAGTGGATATATGTGGTAGGTGAGATAAATCATCATTAATGTGTATCCAATCACAATTTGACACCTCACATGCCACATGTAATGGGATGAGAAGAGTGAGATTTTAGATGAAATGTTTATCATTATTGTTTATTTAATACACTACAAACAACACCGTTCTAACTTCTTCCTCTCAAATTCTTTATTTCTATGACCTAACTATTTGTGAAGAAAATTGGGTCTCCAAATTTCAAATCTACATTTGCAGACAGGGATTTGAGCGGAATAGTGTGGTACATACTTGGCTTCTCTAGCCTGATAAGCCTGCTTGTATTTCTTCTTCTTATTAGTTATTAATGGAAGTTTTGAGTTTTATCTCAACCAAAAAAAAATAAAATTTCACACTTGGTTGATTTTTCAATCCCTATCAAATCGGCAATCAATTGGTAGATAGAGAGTTGAATTACAATTTTTGATTTTTTTCTCAAGGATCGAGTTGTTTTCATATGTAATAGCACCTTGTTCAGTTGTTTGCCTAAAGAGATGGGAAAATCGTCTTCCACTCGCCACAAAAGTAGAGGTGTCAGATGGACTGAACGGGTCCGGTCTGAATTCTGTTCGGTACAATCCGAATCCGATTCGGTTCAATATGTCAAAAAATCCGTTGCTGAGCTTTTTAATGAAAATTAGGTAGTTTGCTCCGAGTCTGATCAGAGTCTGAATGAAGTCCAAGACCGGTCCGATTCAATAAAAAGATCGGTCTGGTTCGATTTGCTAAAAGTCCGGTCTTATCTAATTCCCAAATGACATCAAATTCGAAAGGTGAGAAAAAAAAAGAAGTAAGTAATTTAATTAACATTATATATAATTTATAACCTATAATTAATTGAAACAAACATTTAATTAGAATAATAAAACGTGTTAATTAAATTTTAATTATCTCAAATTACATTAGATTAAAAATATATGGAAAAAAGAAAATGAAATGAAATTTAATTAACAAATATAAATATATAATTAATAAAAACAAACATTTAAATATTAATTAAAATAATAAGATGTATTAATTAAATTATAAACAAACTTTTTTTTTTTTTTTTTAACAACAGTTTATTAAGGGCACAAAGGCCAAAAAAGAAACCAAACAAGGGACAAAACCCGCAGAAACACAAACCAAACAACAAGAAGAAAACAACACACAACACCACCTAGGCAAGAGCAAACACAAATATCTATTACTAGAGAATTAGAAGATTAGATAAAACCTGAATTGAGATCACTTCATTAGTTGATTATGCATCCATTAAACATCCATTAAACATCCATTCATTTTTTCTGTGAAATGAAAATGTGAAAATCAAAACTCAAAAACTCAAAAGTATAGTCACCACCATTCATTCACCACTGGTCAGTTTCAATATTGATTTTTTTCAATATTAGACGATCATTTTAAAAACATAAGAGCATCCACAATGCTATTATTCATTTGGAGAAAATGGAGTGCCACATAGGATAGATATTAAAAAAGTTAGAAAAACTCTCTCCAATGCTATTATCTAAATTGAATATGGAGATGATGTGGCCAAAAAAAAGTTAGAGAATATGGAGTAGAGTTTCTAATTCTAGAAACTCTCCTATAAATGTTGACTGAGATTTCTAACTCTTTCCACCAATAAAATTAAAGTTTTCAACTTTTTCCACCAATGAGATTGAACCTCATTTAATTGTAAAATAAAAGAAGAGAGAGTATAATAATTGTTTTATTAGATAATTGCATTGGAGATATGAATATATATTTCTTTAATTTTTTTTTTCAAAAATGGGCCTATAATAAATAGAAAAGATGATATTTCACTACTTAGAAACTTAAAAATGCATATTTACATTGGAGATGCTCTAATGAGTTTTACGTATATTGTTGTCTCGCTGGTGATAAGAATTAGTAAATGTAAAGCCAACCGTAAAAATAAAATAATAAAAAATAAATAAAATAAAATTAAAAAAGGCCTTTAATTTGGTCAAAGTCTTATCCGGTCCGATCAAAGTCCAACAAAATCTGATCCGGTCCGATTGTCCAAATGAAATCCGAAATCCGGTTTAACCCGGTTCGATTATCAGATTTTTCAACATTTTTAAAATTTCATTGGTCTGGTCTGATCTAGCCCGAATAGTGAAGGGCCCAAATCCGATCTGATCCAAACAGTGAAAGGGCCAAAAAATTTCAGGCCGGACTGCCTGATTGTCACTTCTACACAATAGTGACTCCAAGTCCAACGGTTCATGAAAAAAAAACATGGAAAATAGAGATTAAACATTGAGTTCAATGGAGTTTTCATATTTGAATAGTGGCCGAGATTGGATGAGCAGTAAAAATAGAAGATGCAGTCAACTGGTGGTGGTGGTTGTGGATATAAATTTGTGGCATGAACCGTTATGCTGAGGAAACGAGGTCGTTTATGGGCTGGTTAGCAAAATAAAATAAAGTAAACCAAATAAATCCTAACCATTGATGTTCCAATTGCCACATGTTAATGGATCCTTAAAAGTTTAAGAAAAACTTAGGTTATGAGAGGATCCAAATATTATATATATATAGGGTAATTTTTCATTAAGGACTTTTTACGATTCACACTTTAAGCACATTTGATGAAATTGTATGAAATATATTAAATCTTGATTTGATTTTTTGTATGGATTGTTAAAATATTGAAATACATTTATGAATGAAAAAAAAAAAAAAATTCAGGTGCAAGAACTAATTTTTTCCGATTTTTTTGAAGATAAAACATTTAAAAATAGGGAAATATAAGAAAAAATAGTTCTCAAATCAAAAAAATTTCCAAATTGTTATCAAATGTGTAATTTAATTTTCTTATGACGCAAACAAAAAATCTCATTGAAAAATATTTGATTCCATACAATTTCATCAAAAATACTAAAGTGTATATTGTAAACGTTCTCATTAGAAAATTACTATATATATAATTATATTTTATAAAATAATAAAGAAAGATGTACCTTTAATTTTTTTAATTTTTTTAATTATTATTATTTTTTTTTTAAGTATTACAAATGGGTTTGCTTTAGGAGAAATATATTCCAGAGGAGAATACTTCCCGCACTTGAATTCGAATCCTTTAATCCTCCACCACCGATGCCGAAGGGAATGTTCGGTAAAAGAAAATTGTAATAGGTTTGCTTTAGGAGAAATATATTCCAGAGGAGAATACTTCCGCACTTGAATTCGAATCCTTGAATCCTCCACCGCCGATGCCGAAGGGAATGTTCGGTAAAAGAAAAAATTGTAACATGAACTAAAGTTCTAATATTCTCGCATCTTCCTAATATGGAAATGTTGGAAATAAAGCAAACCTAGTGTCATTAGGATTGTAATTTGTAATTTAAATCAAGAGGATTTTCAATTTAATTAGTCTCTGAGTTTTTAGGAAATGTCATTTATTTACTTTAGTTTGTCATATTTCTTGGTTCTTAACTTTTCAGAAATTCATTATAATGGTCCATATCACTACTAAATCTAGCCTAATGCAAATTTGGTTGGTAAAATCATATGTGTATATATTGAATCTCAATTGATTAACTGTATCTTTAATAGCTAGCTAGATTAATTAACTTTTAATTCATTAGACATGTATAACAAAATAAATCTTTAGTTGGTTAAATGTATATATTAAATCTCAACAGATTAGATGAGTAAAATGGGTGTTTGAATATTTAATACAATGCATAGTTTTTATTAAATGTATACAATTACAATTTATTTATTTAAGTAAATAGAAATGTACTATGAATTTAATTTTTAATTGGTTAAATGTATCTTTAATAGACCAATACATCTTTAATTGATCAAATTAGCAGAACACAATGAATATTTAGTTGGTTAAATATATGACTTGAAACTCAATTGAATATGGCATCATGAGCATAGTTCAGTTGGTAGATTGACGAGTTTGGGACCTGGGCAAATGACTCTAGGTCAACGGAAATAACTGGTCCTAGATTAATAGATATTGTAAAAAAAAAAAAAAAAAAAAAAATCCAATTGAATAATATATGCATGTGTGTAATAATAATAATAATAATAATAATATACATTAAATATCTCGATTAATTAATAGATTTCATTTTTTTTTTATATGTTAAGGTGGTTATGTACTTTTCCTGTTTTCCAATGATATATAGTTTCTTCTTTATATATATATATATACACTGAGTCTCTTATAAGGAATTCATTATTTTAATTTCGGTAAAGACTTTGATGAAATCACATCGAGTTTTATGAATTTTGATATGAAATTTTGTTGGTATGATAAGTTCATTTAAATATACCTACTAAAATTTTTTGAGATTTTTTCAAACACTAGAATTACTTTTCTTGAATTTCCTATATTTCACTTATTTTTCCGATGCCATTATATTTAACAAAATCAGAAAAAATAGTTTTAGTGCTTGAAAAAATCTCAATTTTTTTTCAAAGGTAGATTTCAATAACTTTATCATGCACAAAAAATTTCAGATCAAAATTTATAAAACTCGATATGATTTCATTAAGGTCCTTACCGGAATTAAAATAAGGGATTCCTTATGAGTGACTCACTCATATATATATATATATATTGAAAAAGTTATTATTTTTTTTCTAATAAAGTGATCTATCAATAATACTATTAACAATAGTTTTAAAAACATGAATAAAAATAGTTCAAAAAAATAAATATCAGTTCCAAGTATACATATCCAATTTAAACGACATAAGTCCATTAAAAAAAAAAAAATTAACCGATACGCACTAAATTTTATTCCATTTCAGGTAAGAATATAAATAATATAAAATCACCTACCAAATTTTTATAAGAAACTTTAATTATAGATGATATAACTATATAAGTAGAGAACTAGAGAATTATCCGGTGTATTAGAACCTCTCCAATGCTACTATGCATTTGGAGAAAATGGAGTGCCACATATGATAGATATTAAAAAAGTTAGAAAAACTCTCTCCAATGCTGTTATTTAAGTTAAATATGGAGATGATGTGGACAAAAAAAAGTTAGAGAATATGGAGTTAAGTTTCTAATTCTAGAAACTCTCATAGAAATGCTGACTAGGATTTCTAACTTTTTCCACCAATAAGATTAAAGCTTTCAACTCTTTCCACTAATAAGATTAAACCTCATTTAATTGTAAAATAAAAGAGGAGAGAGAGTGTAATAATTGTTTTATTATGATTGGAGATAAAATAGATGTATATTTGACTTTAGATAATTGCATTGGAGATTTGAATATGCATTTCTCTAATTTTTTTTTTTTTTTTTTTTCAAAAGTGGGCCCATAATAAATAGAAATGCTGATGTGACACTATTTAGAAACTCAAAAATACATATTTATATTGGAGATGCACTTAATACAAGAAAGTTTGAACAATCGTTTGGCAATAAGTTGGGTGGGCTGGTCAGTAATGTCTAACTTCAAGCCCAGTTGGGTACAATTCTATGGCCATTCTTGAGATTAAAGCTCGTGATTAAGCCCATTTCATTATGCGTCCAGAGTAATAAAAATAAAATTGATCGACTCGGTAGAGGGGACGGAGGAGGTTAGGGTCTATAGACTCTATAGCGTTACGTAGCTCATTTTGTAATCTTACATAATCACATGATGGTTACTTTTTAGGAGAGTGATCGGGTCATTCTGTAATATTACAGTATGTCATGTAATGTTACCATGCCGACCCGATAATTTTTACACGTAAATATTAGGCTACAATGATCAGCTGCAATTGATCAACTTCTGAATTATCTTCAACGAGTTTCCTGTGTTGCATTTTCCCAACATATGTACATATTCAGATTAATTAATTAATTGGTTGCAGACAGTGTAATGTCTTCTTCTTGTTCTCTTAAGCAATATATATATATATATATATATATATAGCACATAATGTATTCTAAAAATCCTTAGCGATTCAACTGGATTATAGAAAGATTGTTAACTTTATTCACAGAAGGAGTTCTTCATGCAAATAATTATAAAAGAGAAATAGGCTCTTCAATTTGTGATATATATGATATTTAAGTAATTACATATAGCTTATAAAGTGATGAAACACATGAATTGTGTTTGTATATCATATTCAGCTGAACGCCTGAACACAGAGTTCAGGTGAAAATTAAGGCTACAACGCTCATCTATAATCCATTAATGGGATGAATATATAACAGTGTATATATTATCACTGATCATAATCACTTTTCAGTGATATATAAGAAATATATACTCAAGAGCTGAATTGGTTTACAGTACTTTAATTTTCATGGACATTCATGACTTGTAGGCGTGTTGAGCTCTAGTACTAGCTAGTATTGTCACTTGAATTTGATTTGGTGAACATTTTTATATGCCATGTTAATAAGAATTCAAGATTAATAGAAAACCCTAACATAAGTATTTTATCTAAAATCACTAACTAGAAAGAAAAATGGAGACATATATATACTTAGCAGTTGATAATTAATTATAACACTACTATATAAAGTGAAGTGCAATGATTCAACTTCACGACTCACATGCTAAATTCTCATCATGCAGTCTAAATAATTGCAAAAAAATAAATAATAAAATTCCAGTGTGGGTTTCATATAATTAAGTTTGAACTATATACTTCTGAGAACAAATACGATGAAAACAGTATAACTCACGGCTAATTAATATCCATACAAAACGAAAAGTGGACCAATCGATAACATTTATAATTTCTTGCAAGAAACAATTTTATTAACAATATTCTTAGTGTTACAATAAAGCAGCTGGAAGATTAAAAAAATAAATGTTGTAAGAGAAAAAGTAGAAGATATATATATTAATTGATCCTAACCGGCATATTGATCGCTAAAAGAAATCCTTGGTGATGGCAGCTGATGTTTGATCATGATCATGATCAGGCTCGGGCCCTAAACGAAGCTCAAGGTCCAACTCCACCTGCGATGAATGATCGCTATGATGCAAATGAATCCTCTTCTCTTCATTCTCTTCGCTACAACTTCTACTACTACCTGCCTTTTTTATATGATCACCACTAGCTGAAGGAGTCTCTGCAAAGAAAGGTAGTTGTTGAAGTTCTTCAATGTCATCGTCGGAGAGACTAGTGCATGACCTTTTATTAGGGGTGGTACAACTTTTGATCACTTCACTTGAATATTCCATAATTGTATTTTCATTCATTTTCTCTTCCGATGCATGATCACCATGAGGAGGTTCATCATCAATATTCGGATTATTGGTCTTTGTAGTGTCGAGAGAGAGTAGATTCTCCACCGCGAATTGTCGAAGCTTTGCTCTATCTCTTCTGTGGATGTTCATGTGACCTCCAAGTGCCTGCGCATTGGAGAAGCCTCTCTTGCAGAAAGCGCACGTATAAGACTTATCAACGTGGCCACCGCGGCCAGATGATGAATTCTTATCATGTTCATCGGAAGTACTAGTAGTCCATAATATTAGGTTAGACTTTTCGATCCCCAGAGGGTTTGCTTTCATTTTCAAACTTTTGAAAGAGAGATATCAGAGAAGGACAATATGAGAAAGGTCAACTTGTTTGTTGTGAGAGAGGTTTCCAGCAATTTCATCTAACCTGAGAACTATATATATATATATAAAGCCTGCCTTTTTTCTTCTGGTGAACATACATGCATTTGTAATTGTTTGCCAATATGTCATCTGTCTAGCTAAATTACAAGAATACCATCAGCAATGGTCAAACTCCGACCCAAATTAATAAAAGATTTGAGTACTTAGCTACTTCATTTAGGTAATAGCTCGCAGCAGTACGTTTTGGTCATTAAACAGAAGTCTATATATTTATATATCTTAATTTATGCATATTATTTGTTTAACAAGTCAATAATAATGACAGTCAAATTTACCAATGACATAATATTTACTAGAAGCTGCCTTCCAAAAAAGCTGATTTAATTTAATCGATAACTTACATCAAAAGGTATGCTTTATAGTTTATATTGCACTCTTGGACTTTCTCAACTGTTGGCTAGCATATTCTCAATAAACTTTTATCACAACTTTTGAGTATACTCAACCAAACTTTAATCAATTTCTTATATAAAATTCACGCATGCTTTATATGTAAACGCTTAGACTAGCTAGGATTATTTGATCCTAATAATCAAACCAATTATTAATTTAGTTAATTATTATTATTATTATTTTTTTTTTGTTTCTTATATATATCGATTCTCAATATATCTTATTTTAAAATGGTTTTGGCTGATATTTTGAACTGCTGTCAATTTGTCTTTACATAATTTTGTTTGTAAAAGAAGTGGTCTTCTTGCTAGGCAATGGTTATCAGCACTTGCCCTAATCTTCTTTCAGCAGGTATTGACTTGGACAATTCAAAGGGGCTTAAATTAATTGCCATTTCATCAATCCATTAGACCTATCCTTTAAGGGTTTTTATTTATTTATTTTTTATATATTTTGATTCAAATAACCTATTAAAAAATGGTATCCCAATTTGTATATAACCAATAAAATTGGGCCATGTCAACTACTATTACTTACATTTAATTATTTTTTTTAAAAGCGTGTACACATGAACAATTTTATTGGTTAGTTACAAATTGAGATATCATTTTTTGACAGGTGATTTGAATCCTTTTTATTTTTATTTATTTTTGACAAATGCAAATATTTAATGGATCATATTTAAATACTAGTCCTTTTTCCTCAGTGCGTCCTGATATAACTCCATCAATGTATTGCATGTGAGCCATAGATTATGGAAAAGTTTTGACAACTGCATACACTTTGAGTCAAAACATGTAAATCTAATGGTCCACATCCAACGCACTGACGAAGTTATATCATGATGCACTGACTTGAAAATTTTCCTTTAAACACATGCATATATATATATATATAAATATATCAGTCTTTCTATTGTCGTTCGTCCTTACAATAAATATATCAGGATGAAGAATGTGGACCATAGATTATAGAGAAGTTTTGACAAATGCATACACTTTGAGTCAACGTATATAAATTTAGTGGTCCACATTTTTCATCCTGATATATTTATTGTCAGGACGAATTGATAATAGAAAGTTTGTATAAATATATATATATTAGGAGGATCAAAGCTAGAACTTTGGTAAGCTGGAGGGGATTCTACCATACAATAACAATTAGCGTTTGTGTGTTTCGTGGCTTGGCTGGTGCTTGAGGTTGGGGGCTTGTTTTTCTGGGTTTTTGGCCCTATTTGTGTTTTTTCTTTCAGTTTTTGTCGGTGTTTTTTGTGTATGTGTTTTGCAGGATGGTTGTGTGCTTTTGTTTTTGGGGGGCTAGTGCGGTTGCGTGCTTTGTTGGGTTGTGGGTTTGTGGTTTGTTTATTGCTCTTCGGTTTTGCGGTTTATGAATAAACTTTGCCGTTAAATATATATATATATATATTGGTTTTCCTATCAGTGCATACTGATATCAAGAAAACACATGACATCCAAATCTAAACGTTGCTTTTATCCGGTGATTAGATTTGGATGTTGAAAATATATATTAAAGGAAAGATAAAGAAGATAAATAAAATAAATAATAATTAAAAAAAAAAGTTGCTCTAACAACTTCAACGTATACTTAAGAGGGCAAAATTCAAAATAACAAAATTAATTAATTAATTAATTGCTTCAAAAGAATGGAAAATTCAATAAAAAAAAAATTATGGTCAAAGAAACCCACCGGATTACTTTGGAAACATTTTTTTTTTTCTTTTTCAGTTTTTTTTTATTTTTATTTTTTTGTGAAAAAGAGATTTAGTGTTGATAGAAAAAAAAAAGTTTGAGAGATTTGAGAGGATTGCCATGAACCACAAATAGCTCTTGAAATGTTGAGTTTTTCTTTTTTTCTTTTTTTGTTTTTTTTTTGGTTCTTTTCGTTTATCGTAGAAGAAGCTTTGTTGCAGAGAGAATTAATTTGCAGTTTTGTTGTTAGTTTGTTACCTGTGAGGGAGAGAGTTGAAGTACGGTTTGTTGGAGAAGAAAGAGAAGAAAATTCGTAAGAGAGAAGATTTTTTATTTTATTTTTTATAATGAGTTGGAAAAATAAAAAAAATATTTACAGAGATTTTTTTAAATATTTATCTTATTTATCTTTTCTTTAATATATATTTTCAACATTCAAATCTAACTATTGGATGAAACCAATTTTTAGATTTGGATGTCTTGTATTTTCCTTATATCATTGCACACCGATGGGAAAACCAATATATATATATATATATATATATGAGTGAATCTCTCATAAAGGATAATATATTTTAATTTTGGTAAAGACTATCATGAAATCATATTGATTTCAATAAATTTTGATCTGATTTTTTTTGTAGATAATGAGTTCATTAAAATCTACTTATGAATAAAATTTAAATTTTTTTATTTTTTTTATTTTTATGAACTATAAATATTTATCCTGATTTTTTAAATATAAAGGTATTAGAAAAATGGATGAAATATATGAAATTCAAGAAAAATAGTTTTAGTGCTTAAAAAATTCTCAAATTTTATTCACAGGTAGATTTCGATAAAATTATCATCCACAAAAAAATTCAGATCAAAATTAATTGAAATCGATGTGATTTCATGGTGGTCCTTACCGAAATTAAAATAAGGGATCCCTTATAAGAGACTCACTATATATATATATATATATATATGAGGAATCCTATCTACCTTTTCCATTTGCCTTTCCTATTTGCCTTTCTCATTTTTTGCTTGACACGTATACACTTTTTCATTTAATAAAAAACTCTCACTTTTTGCTACAAAACTTGTTTACTTTTTTACCCCTTATTAATGAAATAATAGAAGCAGTCATCAAGGGTAAAGAGGTAAACAAGCTTTGCAGTAAAAAGTGAGAACTTTTTATTAAATAAAAAAGTGCATACGTATAAAACAATAAGTGAGAAAAGTAAATGAGAAAGATAAATGGGAAAGGTAGATAGCATTCTCAATATATATATATATATATATACGGTCCCGTTCCTATCAGTGCATCTTTATATAACTTTATCAGGATATTGAATATGAGCTACTCATTTATAAAAGTGATTTGACAAGTGCATACATACAAAGTCAAAGTATATAAAACGAGTAGCTTATATTCAATGTCCTTATATAATTATATCAGAGCACCCTCATATGAAAATTTCCGTATATATATATATATATATATATATGAGAAGGGTTTGTTTGGATTTGCCCAGATCGATAATTAAATGCATAATTAAGAGATTTACCTCACAATAACGAGTAGAAAAATTCATACAAATACTTGTAAAATATATATCGTACAACTTGAACCTTTCACCACTGACGTAAAATGGGAGATGCACATGGCGCACCATTTGAGCTTAAAGAGGATGCACTTCTGCATATATTTTGTCATTTTGACATCAAAATGTGTGCTGATTGTTAATAGATCAGAATGCATGCATTAGAACCTCATTGAAGAAAATTAAGTGGTCCACGCAAAGCTAGGTAATTAAATCATTTAATCCAAAATCTTGATTTAAAATATAATTAATTTTGAGATGAGCTAGAAGTGGAAAGTGACATTTAGTGGTTTTAAAATTTTTATTTATTTTTTATGTCCGACATCACCGTCTGTTAGGAGCTTACGTGGGCCTACCAGCTCCATGACGTTACAACATTTTTATCGATGGTTTTGAAAACCCAATGCGCCTAAACGATATGTTTGTTTATTTTATTCTTCACATTTAAATATACTATCAATATGTTGGTTTTTAAACAATAAAATTGTTTAATAATAAATAATTTTACATTTATACTCATATTAATTAAAAAAAGTAATTTAACATATATAATTTTTATAAGGTTTTATATGTTCTTTTACAAATAAAGTTGAATTTAACAAAACAAAAAAATTTATTGAAGAATATAATTTTACAAATTCTGCAACAAAAGTTCAAGTTCAATTTATTGTAAAAAAAAAGGTTCAAGTTCAATTTTGTACGTTGTCCATGTTTCCGGTGTATATAATTTAGGAAACCCTTTTTTTTTTTTTTTTTTTTTTTTTTTCTGTTTTCCTGGATCATATGCACCGGAAATCAAATTAAAAAAAAAAAAGGTTCTTGAATTATATGCATCGGTTTCTATGCATATATATAACATTTATTCTATAATATCTTCAAGTCATAAAATAGTTAAATAAAAAAAAAAAAGAGTTCATGCTAGGATTTGGTAGGAGAGAAATTCATCAATTGTTCAATCTCTGAAAGATTTCAATATGAGAGTTTCTTTTTTTTTCCTTTTTGTTTTTTTTTTTTTTTGTTTTTTGGCTAATTGGTATTGATGTCTCCTGAACTAGTGCCTAATTTGCACCTTAACCCCTATCCTTTTTTTTTTTTTTTTTCACAATTAAACCCCATGAACTCTTATAAATTGGCAATCGCTGAAGGAATTTGCTCCCTCAGCAGGTGCAACCAGAGGCCAAATTCCTTAAGCGATTGCCTATTTATGAGAATTCAGAGAGTTTAATGGTTAAAAAAAAAGTATAGGGGACATAATGCATATTTTAGAAGTGTTTAGGAGGTATCAGTGCCAATTAGCCTTTTTGTTTCCCATTTTAAAATTAGTTTAAAATAATAACTATATTAAAAGAAAGAATTTTAAACCACATCAAATTAATGATTTGAAATTAAGTTAAAAGTTAGGATTTTTTTTTTTTTTTATATATATTTTTAGTTGTTATTTTATTTTATTTTTATTTTATATATTTTTAAGTTATTTGACCATTAAAAAAAAAAACAACTTATTGAATTCAATTTAGACTTATTCAATTTTAAATGGAAAAAAAAAAATAAACGATCCCTACAGTTATGGGTGGGCGTTTAATGGATCGGTTCACTTTTTGAGTGAACCGATAAAAAATCGATAATATTCGGTTTTTAAAAAAGTGAACCGATCCGATAAAATTTAAAAGTGTGAACCGATCAAAAACCGATTGAACCGGTTCGATTCGGTTCGGTTCGGTTTTTTCGGTTTTGGGAACGAAACAAAGTAATAGACAGTATTGTTATATATGTGTATCAATTCAGTTTCTAAGATTGTTCATTTATTGGCCTTTTATTTTACTCTTTACATTTGCATGGCCTGTATCTTTTAGACTGTGTAACATTTAACATGTGTATTTTTATTTATTTATATGCAGTTTTTTTTTTAATTTTTATTTTATTTTATATATAATGTGCCATTAATATTATACAACTCGTTTGTCTGCATTTTCTTTTTGTGTTATTTGTTAATTGTTATCTATCAATGTTGTTTTGATTATAACACAAATAGATTTTTTATTATATATACCGGTTCTCGGTTTGGTTTATCGGTTCGAACCCTTGAACCGAAAACAGAACCGAAATATCTGGTTTTTTAAAAAATGAGCCGAACCGAACCGGTTAACAATGAAAATCCGAAAAAAAAAACCGATTGGATCGATTCGATTCATCGGTTCTGTTCGGTTCACTGGTTTTTTACCCACCCTTACCTACAGTGACATCACACTCGATAGAGACACTTCCCCAGGGAGTAGGACCCAAGTAATTACACATTAACAGTCATCGGTGTCTGTTGTTGTCCATGCAAGTGCCTCCATCACCGTCCAAATAAAACCCATGAGCCATGATCACGATTGATTTGATCGTGCGGTTGTCGGCGAGGGACTGAAATGGGTGGCTTTGAGGACGTCCATTACATTGATATGGTAACCGACTATTTCATCATCAATGGAAGAGTTTTAGACACGTGGACAAAATATGTGCCGGACTGACCGGCATTCACATTTATTAATCATCTCTTTAAGAAAAATTGATATTATAGTATGTCGGGTTAAGCTTTGTTTTATAGTTAATCAAAGCCTTTCCTGTTCCTAAGTTGACCTCTAAAAATTAAGTACACTACGATATTTAACGTTGTTGTTATTATTATTGTTATTATTATTATTATTATTATTATTATCATTATTTTTTTTTTTTCGAGATTTGAGAGTGGAGTATTCGACTCGAACCCACGACCTCAATGATACATTAGACCAATTTCGTATTATTTTCTTTTTTGGTTTTTATGTTTACAACTTTACAAGTTCGATACAACCAAAAAAAATTTTGAAAGAAAAAATTAACATCATACACTTGACGAAAAATTTGCAGGAGACATAATGAGCCTTGGAAGATGTTTCAATTTTCTTTTTCTTTTTTTTTTTTCTTAAAAGGATTCTTGGCTTTTTTGTTTGATGCTGTGTTTTTGGTAGTTCCAATATGTTCCATTTTTTTTTTCTTGAAAGGAGTCTTGGCTTTTTGGTTTGATATATCGTATATTCCTGTTCTTTTGGTAGTTCCATTTATTTATTTCTTTCTAAATAATTTCTTAAATTCATTTCAATTATTGACTTAAATCTTCACTTCAACATGTAAATATTCAGTACTTACATGTTTGGCTTGAATATTAGGAGAACTTTGGTGGTGTATATATAGTAGAGAGTTTATTGAACTGTAGAGATAATTTTAACTGGGAAAAGTGAAAACGACGTTGTGATTTTTGGGCAATTTTTGAGTTTGTTTCCATTTCGTGTGTTCTTATTTTCATAGATTATATTTCTCAGATGGTGGGCCTAAGGTTTTTGATAGAGATCGTTTGTTCCATGGTAATTTAATGCTAATATCACTAATTGATTTTCTTCTCTTATAAAATGTTGGTTATCTTGATCCCTATTAATTAGCTAGGGGATTTTCACTCAAATAGTTTGAGCTCAAGAGTAGTCTGTGTTAAGACATGAGTTTTTTTTTTTTTTTTGGGTATTGAGGATCCCGGACTTTATCCAGGCACCTATAAACTTGTCCTTCCCAACTGCATGACACGCCCATGGCCAATTGGTTCTGGTGGTCTATCTGTTGGTTGCTGTGAGTAGGACAGATGAGAAACCCCGACCCACACCCCCAGCTATACAAAAATGCAAGCGGGTAAATCAGAACTCACCTGAGTATGATTCGAACTGCTGACCTGTGTATTAGATGAGGTTCATTCAATGATAAGTCCATCATCCTGCATTCATGAGGTTGTAGGTTCGAGTTATGCTCCCCTCCCTTATCCTGAAATATTTCAGTAGTTAGAAAAAAAAAAAAAATGTAATCTGTGTTATATGAGATTGATGTGATGAATAATAGGAAATATGATAAATCATGTATCGTCACATTATATCGATTGATTTTTAGACTAATGTTTTGAATGTATAACATTACTAAATTTAAAAATGATCATTAATGATATAAGCACATTATTTCACTTGGAATTGCGTATTAGCTAGCTACGAAAGCATGTAATTTGTAAATGGGCTGCACTTATTATCCAAGCCTGGCAAATTTCGGTATCTAGATAGAGAAACATTGAACATAAAATACACTGTGATCAGTATTCTAGGCCGGTTTTGCTCAAGCCCATTGAACATCTTTTTTTTTTTTTTTTTTTTTTGTCAATAAGAGGCTCAAAGTTTGAAAACGATTTAAATTATCGAAGGTTGAAGTACTTCAGCAACCAACAGTGGGAGTGAGTACGTGGGACACATGATTTTTCTTGAACTTGTTGTATCGATCCCATGTTGCAATGATTCATATATAGACTCATGTATCTAACAAAAAATATTAATTAATCAATCAATGTGACTCAGATTCACAACTGCAGCTTTGTAATCATGATATATATATAAATATATATAAATATATATCAATTTAATTGTTTAATGGCTGATCTCGATCAAACAAATATATCCCTACACTGGCAGTCGAGTGTGGTATAAAGTATAAACTGATATGCGTGGCATGATATTGTGTACTAATTTTGTGCATGTGATGAAAAAAAATTTCTCTACTTGCAAGAGATTTATGTTATATGTTTTTAATTTGTCAGATATAAATTTATTAATTTGTGTTTTATTTTAAAAAAAAAAAAAACAAATTTAATTTAGAGATTTATTAGAATTTACTGAGATCAAATAATATAAATGTGGCTCGGATAACTACACTCAAGATATAAATGAGAGATCTCTTCGTGCATTATTAAGATCTCAAATTCAAACCCCTTTCCAAATTCAATAATAATACTAATAATAAAACCTGCTAGGTTAAATCTCATTATCAGTTAATGAATGAGAGAGTATTTAATTTGAGTGAGGTCGTGAAAACTCTGGAACTGGTTCCCATGCAAATGTACCCTTAGTTGTCAAAACAATTATGAACAACTACTTCCAAACAACTAACCCAATTACACTGGAATAATATTTATTCTTCAAAATAAATTCTCATATTCTTTAAACAATAATTTGGAATAATTTACAAAATACCCTAAACATAGAAACCCACGCAGTGCTGAGAATATAATTAACTTGTCAATTCCCTCACTCAATTCTATATAATTAATTAACTCCTTAAAATAAACAACACAAAAACGACATATCATCCCATGTGCACTCCTGCCACTGCCTCCCTAAAAACTTCATTGCTAAAAAAAAAAAAAAACTGTATAATTTCAGACCTCGCTAGCTGTTCTAGCATATATATATTAACAACACAAGCAGTAGTACCTATCCAACTCATGATACTATAATGAAGACAAACCCCAACCAATCTCCTTTAATCCCTCTCTTACACAGATGTAGAACTTCGCAAATGCCAAAGCTCATTATCTCACTTTCCTCTCTAGGCTTCTATGTACTGTACAACATATTACTCTCTCTCTCTCTCTCTCTCTCTCTCTCTCTCTCTCTCTCTCTCTATTATTATGACTATTTATCTTTTAATATCACATGCATCGTAGAAAACAAAAAAAAAAACCCAGATAGGAAAGAGTCCCAAATCATTAAAACAAGGTTTAATTGTGTGTTTTAAATGGAAATTATTTGTTGGGTATGTCATAAATTCTCTGAGTAAGAATGGAGTTTTGTTCTTCAGTTTCTTTCTCTGTGAAATCATTAAATTCAAGGGGATGTTCCATCGAAAATCCATTTAAAGTACGGAGGAAAACAACTTCTTTGTGTCCTGAACGGTTTTAGATAAAGTACTTAGCTATCTAGGGTTAGGGTTTATGTAGATAGGAAGGGAGAGATTAACTTATAAATTTATAATTAATAAACTTCATATATTCTTTCGTTGATTTGGTCTTTAGAGATATTATTTGATATATTGAGAGAGTGTATAACTAATTATACATACAGAAGAAGAAACAAAAGTTGCGTAGATAGCGCCTGTTAGTAGTGATGTGATAATATTCTCTTTGTGATTTAAAATTAGGGCATTATATATATAATATATGTCATGTGGAATACTTAATTGGACTGATTCCCGGGAGTTGGTGCTATTTTGGATGGATTTTGAAGAGGAAGAGAGAGAAAAAGTAGAAGAAGAGAACACAAGCAAATGGACTTATATGCAAGAGATGATATATACTACTACTCTCTGTAACTGCTACAGATCTGATTATGATAATAATAATCATAACAATACAAGAAAAAAGGGAATCGATGTTGTGATGTCTCTGGCCTATATGTCTTATGAAAAATCCATCTGTGGGTGTGTGTGAGGATTATTAGTTTAGTTGGTGTGTCTGATAGAATGTCAGTGAGGTACTGAATGGGAAATAGAGCTCACTATTTTCCATGCAAGTTTCAGTCAGTTTCTTCTCCCTTCACACCCCACACTTACCCTAATTGCATCTTCTCATTACCCAAATAAAACTTCAATTCTCTCTCTCTCTCACTCCCTCCTAAACATGCACTCTGCGGTGAGTTTATTGTTTATACAGGCATGCAGATGCAGGACAAAAACATACAACTTGAGCAGTGACTTTAAGCTGTATACCGTGACTATGTATGCAGAGCTGTTGACACAACATGTCAACCAAATTGTGCATATATGTTTCTTATATGAAATTGGCAATTGCTACTACATGAAGGTTGTGAATCATGATGGTAGAGGTCAAGATAGATGGATATATACAACCTGTCAAACCCTAAATCACGAATAAGGTAAACAACTGTAAAAAATAAAAATATAAAACATTCAAGAATACTGTAGAAATAATAAGATAATTACGAAAAAAAATCATGTGCGAATAGCAAAGAAATCATCAATCTGAATTGGTTGTTTTGCTATGGTCCAAATACCTTAGTTTTGAGCAATGGAACCGACAAACTATATGCTTATTCACAGAGTTTATATTTTATAAGTGCAAACTCGGACGAGCCAATTGTGATCATATATAATTCTCCTTTGAACAAATTAGATAATCATATAATTCTTGGTAATATTTTTCATATATTGTTATCATTACACACTGCAAATTTATAAGATTTGAGAGAGTCGAATTGTTTGAATTGAAATTGCAGGAGGCCAGCTAAGACATCAAATGAAGTTCGAAGTAGCAAATAGAAATGAGAGGAAATCAAACAACACAAATAAGCGGGAACAAGTAGTACTACCAGGTGGGCAGTCGCACGTGGTTGGTTCTGCTGCTACTAGCTACTTTACCTTATTAGGCCGGTCACCGAGTCTGAGCTCAAGATCTAACTCTTCAATTGAACTAGTGCTAAGTTCATGTTCATGTTCTTCTGATTGAAGAAGAAGATGATTATGTCTATCAACTGAAGTTGGATTTAGAAATAAAGGTAGAGATGCTACTTCTGTTCTTCTTCTCTTGCAACCAATAGTAGTCTTCTCATCCTTATCATCAGAAAAATTAGTTGGGCATGTTCTTCGAACAACGAAATTCAAGCTCACAGACAAATCAGTAGTACGTTTGACATAATCCGACTTAACCCTACATGATCCAGCTGATTCTACAATTTTTGAATTCTTCTTCTCTTCATTATTCTTCAGATCATGAGAGATATGGTAGTCACCAGCCACCAATTTTGACCATGATTTAGATGAAGAAATAGGAAACTTGCTGTTAGGATGGTGGTGATGATCTTCAACAATTGGAGAAGGGAAAGGAGGGGTGGTCAGAGAGGTATTTTCTGGAAATTTATTATTCTCTTGAGAAGTACTAGATGGAGCTGAAACCCTAGAAGGTGAGGATGGTGATGCAATAATTACATTATTGCCAGGATGATCATAATTAGGGTTAGGGTTGTTGTTGTTGTTGTAAACCAAGGTAGTAGTACAAAGTTGAGATGGGTACTGAAAATTACCCAAATTAGATGCAAAGGGACTTTGAAGCTGATGATTATTTTTTTGAAATTGGTGGTCATGGTGGTGAATTTCGTTCTGGGGACTTGAAGGCTGCTTTAGTCTTGCTCTATCTCTCCTGTGGACATTCATGTGACCACCTAGAGCTTGAGCTGACCGGAATTCTCTTCTACAAAAGCTACAAGAATAAGATCTTGGAGGCCATACGCAACCTCCTAGAGCCCCTGCTGCATCTTCTGCAAACGCTTGTTCTTCCCATGAATCTTCATACGAATTTGGCTGCGGCGATTGAAAATGAGAACCCAAACTATGCTTTCGCTTCGTCCACATCCAGTACCGGCCAGCTGCTTGTTCCATTAATTATTGCTTGGTCTTGTCTGTGAGGGAATTAATGAATTGCAAAAGGAGCCTTCAAGAGGGGTAGATGAATATGAAGAATTAGGAGATATAAAAGCAAATTGACGACCTTGAAACATACATATTGGAATTATAAGGGAGAGAGAAAATTGGAGATTTTGATTGCTTGGGTCGAGTTGGTGGATACTCTACCTTGTCAACCAAAGTAGTACTGTATATATCTACCAAAAATGTGATGTAGCGGAAGCTCTGTCGAGAAAAACCTGCGTAAAACGATTAGAAACAACCTACTAAAGTTCCGTTGATTTGCGCACAAATACCGGAAAGTTAGGCTTCAATTCGTTGATTCACGATGAATACCGAAATTGGATTAATTAGAGAAAACTCTAAAATTTTATAAATCAAAAGCTGAATGGCCAATTCGGCATACATCATTATTTAAAGCAAAATAAATCCTAAACCTAATCGAATTCCTTGGAAAGCAAGAAAAACGACTTAAAAACGGAAATTTACCAAAAAAGGCAAAAACGAAATTAAAGCAAAAACTAATTCTACTGAGAATCCTAAACACTCCAGAATTGACGGAAGTCGATTCGGAATTGGGAAACTCAAATTATTGCGAAAAAGAAAATTTTCTAAAACGGCAAAAATTGCAACTTCAAGGCCTAAACGACGGAATTTGCCTAAAAAAGGACGTGCTTACGCAGCGAAGCTTCGTAGTAGTTCCGGAAACGCCGAAACGCATCAGCTGTCAAAATTTCAAATCATTCTGATTCCGCCGCCCGGGTTTAGCCTTACTTGGTTTGTTTCAAATCCCACCCCTCTAAATAATCTAATGCCAGTTGATCCGCCGCATCATTCTCCCCAGGTTGGAGAAAATTCGTCCTCGAATTTATCGCGGTGTCATCATCAGAGGAGTCGCCATGGAAAGGAATCAAATGCTTGACATTGAAGACATTATGAGTTCTAATATGGCTGGGTAGTTTCAGGCGATACGCATTTGGATTAATTTTTTCCACAATTTCCAGCGGGCCTATCTTCTTAGCAGCAAGTTTGTTATACTCCCCCACAGCAAACCTGTCCTTTGTGAGGACTGCCCACACAAAATCGCCCACCTCAAACTCCAAATGACGCCTTTTCTTGTCCGCGGCCAGCTTGTATTTCTCTACCGATTGCAACAAATTTTCTTGCACCTGCTTATGAACCTCATGTAACCCTTGAACGAAATCTTCAGCTTTCCCATGAACTCTAGTCTTGCTAGGTAGAGGAATCAGGTCTATAGGGCTTCGAGGAACCAGTGAGTACACGACCTGAAAAGGACTGAAGCCGGTACTCCTATTGACAGCATGGTTGTGGGCAAATTCGGCTTGGCTCAACTTCAGATCCCATGACCGAACATTTTCTCCTACCAGACATCTCAGTAAATCTCCAAGCGCTCGGTTCACCACCTCCGTCTGCCCATCAGTTTGCGGGTGATATGCACTGCTAAAATCCAACCTTGTATTGACCATCTTCCAAAGGCTCCGCCAAAAGTGACTGAGGAATCGAGTGTCCCGGTCAGAAACAATTGACGAAGGTAAACCATGAAGGCGATAAATCTCTCGGAAGAACAATTGGGCGACCTTGACAGCATCAGTAGTTTTTTTGCACGGGATAAAATGAACCATCTTGGAAAATCGGTCAACCACTACATAGATGGAATCACATCCACGTTGGGTTCTTGGCAGTCCCAAAACAAAATCCATGCTCAAGTCCGTCCATGGTTGAGTAGGAATCGGTAATGGTCTGTACAAACCAGCATTAGTCGCTTTCCCTTTGGACACTTGGCAAATCCGACAACGTTCCACATATCTCTCTACTTCCTTCCGAATTGTTGGCCAAAAGTACGATGCCTTAACTAACTGAAGCGTGCGATCTCTGCCCACGTGACCCTCCCCATGTATTTCCGTAATAATTTGCAGACGTAAACTACACTCGGGAATACAAAGTTGATTTCCCCGAAACAAGAACCCATCTACCAATACAAATTCTGAATTTTTTTTCTCTCGAACAGCAACCATTATCTCTGAAAAGTGTGGATCTGAATCATATAATTCACGAAAAGAGTTAAAACCTGGAACCTGGACAACCATTGTTGATAACAGATTGACTCTTCGACTCAGGGCATCAGCCACCCGGTTCGTAACACCTGCTTTGTGCTTCAGGACGAATGTAAATTGTTGAAGGTAAGCTGACCATGAAGCATGCCGGGAAGAAATTTTTTCTTGACTGTGGAGATGTCTCAATGAATCATGATCGGTGTATAGAATGAATTCTCGGTGGAATAAGTAATGCCGCCAATGTTTCACCGCTTGGACCACAGCATAGAATTCTATGTCATATGTGCTATAACGTACTCGAGATCCCGACAGTTTCTCACTGAAATATGCCACCGGTTTTCCACCTTGACTCAAAACAGCTCCGATGCCCACCTTGGAAGCATCGCTATGCAGCTCGAACGGTTGAGAAAAATCTGGTAGAACGAGTATAGGGGCTGTTGTCAATTTATCTTTGATTTGCTGAAAACCTTCTTCAGCTTCGGTCGTCCACTGAAACTTGACTCCTTTCATACACTCAGTGACAGGTGCCATAATGCTACTAAAGTGCGGGATGAACCGGCGGTAGAATGATGCCAATCCATGGAAACTCCGTACCTCAGTAATTGTTTTCGGTTGCGGCCACTGCCTCACTGCCTCTATTTTGGACTCATCCACCTGTAGACCCTCTCCAGAAATAACATATCCCAAAAATAACACCTTTGGTGTCATAAAAACGCACTTCTTGGCTGCAGCAACAAATTTTTCTCTACGCAACACACATAACACTTCCCGAATGTGCTGAAGATGCAGCTCGGGGTTTGCACTGTAAATTAAGATATCATCGAAGTAAACAACAACAAACTTACCGATAAATGGTCGAAGGGCTTGGTTCATCACTCTCATGAAGGTGCTAGGCGCGTTTGACAACCCAAATGGCATGACTAGCCATTCATATAACCCCTCTCGCGTCTTGAACGCTGTCTTCCATTCATCCCCAGGTCGAATACGAATCTGATGATACCCACTCTTCAGGTCCAATTTGGTGAACTCATGTGCCCCGCTCAATTGATCTAACAAATCATCTAGTCTCGGAATTGGAAAGCGATACCTTACTGTGATCTTATTAATTGCGCGACTGTCGACACACATCCTCCATGTTCCATCTTTCTTGGGAATTAACAAGGCGGGAACAGCACATGGACTTAGACTCTCACGGATATGCCCCTTTGACTGAAGCTCCTCAACCTGCCTTCGTAACTCTTCGTGCTCAGTGGGACTCATTCTGTAATGTGGTTTGTTTGGCAACATAGCTCCTGGCTCTAGGTCGATATGATGTTGAATGTCACGTAGAGGTGGTAGTCCTTCAGGTAATTCTTCCGGAAACACATCAGCAAACTCCGAAATCAGAGGAGCTGCCGCACTAGGAACCTCCATATCAGCCTGTGTTTCTTTTCCCATTAACACATACACCGTTTCTACTTCCTTTATCTCCAACTCGAATTTTGCATATGATAACAGGTTAGTAGTATCGCTATGCGCCTTAATCTTCTCAGATGGTTTGCTCGGTAGTAGCACAATTTTTTTTTCATGGAAAACGAAAGAATAGGTATTCTTAAACCCATCATGATACACTTTTCTGTCATATTGCCACGGCCTCCCTAGCAGTAAGTGACATGCATCCATGTCCACCACATCACACCACATCTGATCCTTGTAGTTGGTTCCCATCGAAAACGAAATTAGCGCCCGCTGTGATACAGTCACCTCGCCCCCCTTTTGCAGCCAAGCTAGTCTATATGGTTTTGGATGTTTTTCTGTCGTCACCCCTAACTTTCGTACCGCTTCGACTGACACAATATTCTCACAACTCCCCCCGTCTATGACAAATCGACACACCTTACCAAGGATGGTACAAGTAGACTGAAATATGTTATTTCGCAGCCACTCTCCTTCTCCAGTTCTCGGTGCCAAGCAGGTACGTCGCACCATCAACATCGTTCCGGTGTCACCATCTACCAGTTCTTCACTCACTTCCTCTGCTCCTGATTGTGGTTCTTCAATTATTTCCGCATCTTCCTTATTAAATTCTGCCGGGTCAATAAATAATACCCTCTTTGCTGGTCTTGGACACTCAGACAGCCTGTGACCCGTTTCTCCACATCCAAAACACCGAAATCCGCCAGTGGTTGCCCTGGGAGTTTGAACGTTGTTTGTCGGGTTCCGTGGACCAGTATATGAACCACTGCTAGCACTAACACCTGGTCGACTTCCAGTATTTTCACTGGAACTACTTGCTCTGTTTCGACTGCTCATTCCTCCTCCGAAATTCAGCGTCTGTCCACTATTAGATTTTCGCGACAATGTCTTCTCCAATTGTAAAGCCCTCTGATGCGCCTCAGTTACTGTCACGGGATCGAAAAGATTAACCATATCAAGGATTTGTGTACGCAACCCACCACAGTAGCGCGACACCAACTGATCTTGTGTCTCCTCTATATCGTTTCGCACCAACAACTCATAGAACTCGGTTGTATATTCATCAACAGACCTCATACCTTGACGCAGATTCTGCAACCTCTGGTACATCAATCTCGTAAAATTGTGAGGTAGAAACTCTTTACGCAACTTTTGTTTCATCTTCTCCCAGTCAGAAAGTTTGGGTTTTCCAGCGCGATTCCTAGCGAGTTTAAATTGTTGCCACCAAGCCGCGGCTCTACCCCGAAACCTCGTGGCCACCAATGCCACCCTCTCATTCGCAGGAACTCTTTTGAATTCCAGAATCTCGTCAGCGATTCCAATCCATTCCAGAAACTCTTCTGGCTGCATGCTTCCACGGAATTCCGGAACCTCAGTCCGCATCCCTGACTCCCATCGCCTGACATCTTCAGTTCTGTCATCAACCCTGTCATCAGTCACAGGCGCTCTCTGTCGACGTCGTGGTTGCGGATCCCCTTCCACTTCGTCACTACTTGTCTCGGGATGTAAGGCCTGAAACGGGTTTTGGTTGGCTCTTGACGCCGCAAGTTGCGCCGTTAATTGCTCCACCTGTCGCTCCAACTGTATCACACGGTCACGTTCGATGGCTAGGTCTACAGGAATCTGGTCTGGTCGTCTTCTCGGCGGCATGATGATGTCGTCCCGAACGAACACGGCTCTGATACCAACTGATGTAGCGGAAGCTCTGTCGAGAAAAACCTGCGTAAAACGATTAGAAACAACCTACTAAAGTTCCGTTGATTTGCGCACAAATACCGGAAAGTTAGGCTTCAATTCGTTGATTCACGATGAATACCGAAATTGGATTAATTAGAGAAAACTCTAAAATTTTATAAATCAAAAGCTGAATGGCCAATTCGGCCTACATCATTATTTAAAGCAAAATAAATCCTAAACCTAATCGAATTCCTTGGAAAGCAAGAAAAACGACTTAAAAACGGAAATTTACCAAAAAAAGGCAAAAACGAAATTAAAGCAAAAACTAATTCTACTGAGAATCCTAAACACTCCAGAATTGACGGAAGTCGATTCGGAATTGGGAAACTCAAATTATTGCGAAAAAGAAAATTTCCTAAAACGGCAAAAATTGCAACTTCAAGGCCTAAACGACGGAATTTGCCTAAAAAAGGACGTGCTTACGCAGCGAAGCTTCGTAGTAGTTCCGGAAACGCCGAAACGCATCAGCTGTCAAAATTTCAAATCATTCTGATTCCGCCGCCCGGGTTTAGCCTTACTTGGTTTGTTTCAAATCCCACCCCTCTAAATAATCTAATGCCAGTTGATCCGCCGCATCAAAATGTTGGTGGCTTGTACAAACAATTACACAGAGTGATGAGAGTGCTTTAAATTTCTTTTCTTTTGCTCTTATTATTTGTTTGAGAGGAGAAGCAAAATAAATATATGTTTTAGAAAATTACAAGTGTGGGTCCCTAGAAGAAGAGAGTCACTGGCTTACAGACAAACAGTGATCATCTGACTGAAATCTCCTTATTTGAGAGATTTAGGAGAAGAGGTGGCACACAGTGGGGTTTGAACTTGCACATTTTATCCAGCTTGGAATATGTTACCAGATGATCTGCCCAAATAATTTCTTGATTTTCTTGTTAAATTACACACCAAGCAAGCTCCATATAATTTATTAACTTGATCATATTCCTTTTGGTGATATGTGCAATGGTAAGTAAGACCTCAAAACCTGCTAGTTGCATTTAATTTAAAAAGTAAAAAAAAAAATATTATCTATTTGAAATTAAAAAAACGTACAGTGCAAGATTAATGAAAGAACAAACAGACAAAATTTCATTTCCTCTATGTATATACTTTAGTATCTAAGACTAGCTCCTAGTTGAAGAATATGAAAATCAATATTAATATATATAGTACTATCTATGAAAACAAAATTTAAATATATTCATTTTTACTGAATGTTGTGGAGTTTGATATAAAAGACGTACACGTTAATATATATTGTTAAGCACATTATTCAGAACTCACAATTTTATTAGATTAAAGAAATAGGGAATTGGATTATATGAACTTAAATTTGTGACTTTAATACTCATGTTCACTCGGTTTATGAGATTCGCAGCAATCTGAATTCTTTTGGCCACATGGAAGTGGTGTATGATTCCAGAGCTTACAATTCTTTTACGGATAGTTTGGTCAAGATGGGTTCTAGCTTGTGTGGTGATTTTGTGGAATGGGGTGATTCTTGAGTTGGCCTTTGGTTGCTTGGGCGGGTGTGGTTTCGCGTTTTGTTGTTGTTGTTTTTTTGAGCGGGGTTGTTTTGCTTGTGTTGGGGTTGTGTTTCTGTTCTTTTGCTGTTCCTTTTGGTGTTGTTGGCCTTTGTTGCTAGTGCTTTTTGTTTTTTGCTGGGTTGCTTGGGTGTGTTCTGCCCTGTTTCTCTTCTTGTTGTTGTTTGCGGCCTTGGCCTTGGCATGCTTTTATAATAATTGTGCCTTTTCCAAAAAAAAAAAAAAAAAAAAAATACTCAACATTTATATGTTAAAGGGTTATGGTTATGATGTAGGACAAAGAAGGAGGAACCATTGACCATGCCGCTACCGGTGTCCTACGACCCAACTGTGCCTAATTTCAGATTCAAACAGTTTTGAGTGTTTTCTTATTTTATTAATTTGGATCTTTGTTTCTTGTTTAGCAAGTTTATTTATTTCAGTTTGATTAGAAATTAAATTTAGGTTTTGGAAATAAATCAAACTTACCTTTTAAGTAAGATTGATCTTTGTTTTTCTGTCAAGTTAGGAATCATGAATCTTAGAAGATTATGATTAGTTTTTATCTTTTTCTGTTTTAGTAATTTTAGGAATGTCATATTCGAGTCGTATTATGACTAGTTTATTATAAATAGTTTTATTATTTTCCGTTATTGTAACTTTTTGATAATCAATAAAATCATTCTTTTGGAACACTTATTTGTCGTGGATTCGACATGCCCTTTGAGGATTCGAGAGTGCTATTTTCTAACGTAGATTAGGGAATGATGGCCCCTGCATGGCAGTCCATGCTTGGGTAACTATCGGTCGCTGCTTCAAGGTTCGTCTGAGTGTGCCTTAGGGTTCGACAAAGTGATCATTCTTATTTCCGTCATATCCTGTTGCGTCAGGTTAGATGTTGGAAGTAAAATAATTAACCTAAAGAAATAAAACCATATATCACATTATAACCTGATAAATAAATAATTAAATATTATGATAAGACCAAGTTTCTCAAGCATTATTATAATTTAAACAAATTATAATGCTATGTAAATGACATTATTAAAGTAATAATTAATTCTACATACCATCTTCTAATAATCTAGATGGTAGTATTCTGGTATTGATTTTGTCAATATATATAGAGTAGCCAAGGACTGGTTGAAATTGAATTTGAAATTAAAATATGGTAAACAGGGGATGGTGTTGAAGGAGCATCCACTCAGGAAACTGTATTGGTAAATATCAGGTTCAAAGTTCAGAGATACAAAAATATGAGAAGTTGCCTACAAAGACAAGATCAAAGTCAAATTAGTTCATTTCATAGGAGCCAAGGAGGGCTGCCGATATCAAATATTTCATACTTGTTTGTAAAATAAGTATGTTAATGTACATTGGTGCATGGATGGAAAGAGAGGAATTTGATTTAAAAGGGGATGTGCACATCTAAAAGATTTTTAGATATATCTAAAAACCAATTAAATTGATTTATATTTTTCTTTGGAAAAAGTAAAAAAATTTATATTGGAATTGTATATAAATCCAAGGAGGACTTGTTAGAAACTTTTTTGTTGTCTAAGTAGGTTGTGTCGTTGTGAATCCTGAAATGACCACTAACTGTCGAGAATGGAATGACACGTCGGCTCTCATTGGCATTGCAACGATCTAGATTTTAGATTAATAATACATATATGGCCCCAGACATTTCGGTTGCGTAGCTTAATATAAATGACAATACGAATAATTGAACATCATTTTCAGATTTTCCTGCAAACTCTACATTTGAAAGTTAGAAAAACTTTTTCCATTTTCATCTCAGAGAAGATAACTTTGAGGTCCTAGATTCCATCAGCTATATATGCATATTGTTGAAGGCAAAGGAGCTTTCAAATCATGGATAAAAATGACATGATACCCATTTTTTGATATGCGTTTTTACCCAAACAAATATAAATTTGTGACAAGTTGTTAAAAAGTAGAAGAAGAGAGAAATTGAACAAAGAAATAGATCTCAGTCTTGTAATAATGATAATGACCATGCGTGTGTTCTTTCAAAAAAGAAAAAGGAAAAGAAGATAATTAATGACCATGTGTTGTTATATAATAATTTCCTAGTATTGAGAAATTTTTGTCCAGGTTTTTGAAGGACTATATAATATATAGAGAGGATGACAAATATAATGCTTCAATATTTACTCCACAAAACATTGCCCTGGAAAACAGAACTCTCTTCATTTGAAGTAGTATTTTTAACTTTTTTTTTATTTTATTTATTTTTTATAGTTTCATTTAGATTTTTTTTCTCTTGTAAATTTTAATATTCTTAGAATCAATTTGATACTAATGGAAACAAATCCCAAATTCATATATATGGATTGTAGTTTGTATAAATTAAAGCTTGTAGTAGTCTGAAACTTTTCGTTTGTCTGTTTGAGTGTCGTTGAAAATACACCATGTATATAGAAATACCATTCTATTTATTTATTTTTATTCTCTTTAACAATCCGTGAACAGAATTTTGGGAGTAAACACATAAATGCAAAAAGCACAATTCACAAGAGAACAAGAGGGATGGTTGTACTTAGCTTATCTAGCCTCAATTATATAAAAAGTCTTATTAATCGAATATAGCTTCATGTCAGTTTATATATATATATATATATGTATATATGTGAGGCCAAATTAAAGGTCTATCGACATGTGAGAAAAAAAGTCTCCTTTTTCCTGCAAGGGGCACATTATTGATCTTAGTTTGGGGTGTTTAATTAGTGACATGAAATTACCTTTTAAAAATTATGATACCATTATAGAGTTGTATGATTTTTTTTTAGGATTTAACTACACTATAGATAACTTTTAATTTTTGTAACCCTTTGATTACTTTTAAATTTTTGTAACCTTTGATTAAAATTCAATGACTAATTTTCATTTAACTATATATACATACCCTTGATCTTTGGATTGTTTTCCTTCTTGATCTTTGAACTATTCTTTTTTAATAATGAATTTCGCTAGCTATCTTTCTTGTAGTTCGATGGTATGACACTTTTATATATACATATATGGGTGCAGATATTGCCACCCAAAAACATTATTTACACATTCAATTTATAAGTACATCCACCATTAAATTTTTAAAATTAAAAGGTTGCTATAAGCACCCAATTATATGAAAATAATATCCTTCTGAAAATAGGTTTATATGCAAATACTGCGTTCAAATGAATTTGCAAAATTTACTTAATCCACATCCTGGACCTTTTTTTTTTTATGAATAAAATTTTTGTTTCTGACAAAAAAAGAAGCATAAAGAAGGTCTTGGTTGGAGTCTTGGAGATTTCTTATATATAGAAGGGGGGAATGCTATTTACCGTTTCCATTTGTTTTTCCCATTTATCTTTTCCACTCATTATTTGACACGTATACACTTTTTTATTTAATAATAAGCTCTCATTTTTTGCTGCAAAGCTTGTTTACGTCTTTATCCCTTATTAATAAAATGATAGAAGCAACCATCAGGGGTAAAGAAGTAAACAAGCTTTGTAGTAAAAAGAGAGAGTCTTTTATTAAATGAAAAAATGTATACGTGTCAAGTAATGAGTGAGAAAAGTAAATTGAAAAAGTAGATAGCATTCCCCATACAGAAGATCTTGATTAGAAAATTTGAGTTTCTAAATCAGGTCTGATAATTAATTTTTTCAGAATCCATACCTAAACAACTGCACCTTTTTTTTTTTTTTTTTTCTTTTGAACTAGACAACTGCACTTTCTTTCAATGTTGTGCATGCAAACAACACCGGAATGTAATTAAAATTAGGACAACTGTTGAGATTATGGAGTATTAATGTTTTTTGATTGAGATAGGCCTGTCTCTAAGATTAAGAGGTCATTTGTTTTTTCTACTTAAAACTTAATGAGTCTGAATCATAATTATTAAGTTGTTTTTTTTTGTTTTTTTAAGTGGTCAAACAACTTAAAAATACTAAAAAACAACTTAAAATAAAAAGTAAAAAATCATGACTTTTCACTTAATTGTAAATCACTGAATTACATTAAATGCAATCCAAAATCTTTTCTTTTGATATTATCCTCCATATATAACATATCTGTAATTTATTATAATTATATATTGTATAAAAATCTTTATTTTAATATATTGCTTATTTTAAATAGCTTTAAAAATAAAAAAGAACCCTAATCACTTCTCATATTGGTATTTAATATCAATACTTTATTATGATATTAGGATGATATATTTATATATTATTTTTTTAGAGTGTTTTGTGTGAGTTTTCTTGCTGCCCTTTTTATTTTTTGAAAAAAAAAAACATTTTCTTTTCTTAGTAAAAATAAAGTTTGTTTGTAATTGAAGAAGAAGATCATGATCATATGTGTTCATATATAATTATTATTATTGGATTGTTTTTATTCGATATTATATGTATAATTGTTTAACATGGGTATAGATGTAAAATTACTTCTTTTCAGACAATATTATTTTTTAAAAACAAACATGTTGACAGTATATTTAGATGTGAGAAAAAAAAAAACATGTCATTCAGATTTAGGTTTCAGTCACTATTCAGTCTTCAGTAAAATTCAGGACTATTCAGTCTTCAGACAAGAAAACAAACGACCCCTAAGAGAATTTGTCAATTGAGGAATATTTTAGTGTGGGTGCAATTGATGGGAAAGCATTTCAATTTATTTAAATGCTTTATTTTTAATTAAGTTAATATTTGCCCTTTTTTTTTGGACTTCTTTTAAGTCTAACTATGCTGAGCTCCTTAAGGATGGAATCTGGCTCATCGGGAAAGACTCCTAGAGAGATTTTTGGCGTGATAATAGGCGTGATAATTGTCTTAGGATGCCCATTATGTATCTTCTTGGTATTCCTGCTTTCATGGTCATTCACCTTTATGCTAGGGTTTCTGACTTCATTCGTGATGGTAGATGGGTTTTGGAAAATCGTTTTCGTGCTAGATTCCTAGATCTCTGTTTTCGGATTGAGAAAATTGTTATTTCTCTTATGGCTGATTATTTGGCGTGGCTTCATTCTAGGGACGGGAGGGTTTCTTGTAAGACAACTTATTCTAGGATGTTTTATCATATTCCTTAGATCCCTTAGTGAAGGGATGTCTGGTCTTGCTATATTCCTCCTTCCCGTTCGATCCTATCTTAGCGTCTTCTTCTTAATAGATTACCTACCAAAGACCGTTTATGCAGATCCGGTTTTCAATTAGCCTTAAGATGTAGTGTTTGTGGCGTTAGCTTAGAGACTGTAGACCATTTTTTTCTTAAATGCCATCTTGCTGCTGCTATTTAGGATGCATTTTTTTTTTTTTTTTTTTTTTTCAGAGGCGTGTCTTTGCTGATACTTGAGGCTCTTTTTTCCGTCAGGCCATGTCTATTTCTTTCAGTGATCAAATTAATATTTTGTAGAAACCTGTCATTCTTGCTGTGGTTTGGTGTGTGTGGTATTCCTGTAATCAGTGGATTTTTGATGGGAAGCCTGTTGATTTCAGGGTTGCTCTTTTTCTTGTTTGGCATTCGGTCTATGATACGAACCATTTGGGGATCGGCTGCATGCGTAACTGTGTTGATGATTTACTGATTCTTCATCGGTTCGGTCTTAGTGGTCGTCTTGGTAAGGCTCCGGTTATCAGGAGTGTTGTTGATCGGTCCACAACCACAAGGTGTGACTCTCGCAAGTGTATGGGGTCGGAGTGTAATATAATGGCCGAGTAGGGATCGTTCCCACAAGGACTAAAGATTGATTACCGGTTTTTATTAGCTTATATACTATTTGGACAATCGAAATTGAAAGTTTCTAGATTTTTAACACTAAACTAATTGACTCTAAAGCAAGTAAAACACCAACCACAACAAGATCAAATGTGAATATATGATGAAAGAGTGCTAGAACATCAAATCTACCTCACCCTTCTAATTAACACTTGACTCACTTAACTTCTCATTTGTGCAAGTATAGAATATAGGTTCATATTCCCTTAAATCAATCTCTAATCTCTCTCGATGTCTTAGAGATTGTATCCATGCATACAAAATATGAATGAACTCATAAAGATTTATGGAACACGTACATAAACCCTATATGCTAGCCTAGTGTATCTTTCACTTTCTAGTCATATATATTGAATATTTTGTTTATCTGGTGATCATTCAACAAGATGGCCAATCAATACAAAAGCATTAAGCATACAAAATATTCATATAACTACACAAGCACTTGTAGAGAAACTAAGGAGTCATTAACAAAAGATCAAAAGTTTGGTTTCATCATTGTTCTAGCATAAGAGTATTTAGCTCATAATACACATATAAACACTACAAAATATCCAATAAACACAGACCATAACTAATACAAGAAGATAAAATGTAGAGTTTATAGAGAAAAACTAAGATGATGATCTCCTTCTTGCAAAGCTTGGTCTCTAATGGTTTCCAATGGTTTCCTTCTCTAAGAATCCACTCCTCAAAGCTCCAATGTTAATGAAGAACCACTAATTTCAGAGAGAAAAATGAGAGGTTTTTGCTAAGAGTGTGCTATGTGTTGTGTGGTCGGAGTTAGTTGGGTGTGAGGTTGCAGAATGGATTTAAGAGAGCTCCCACAAAAGTCTTCTTCCTCATTCTCCAAGGACAAGCATCTTCAATGCTTTTTCAATGAAGAGGGCCCACCAAGATCTCTAATAACTCCTCCAAGCTCTCAGTAAGGTCAAAGGTTAGAGACAAGATCTCTGATTGGCTGAAATTTTATGGCCCAAGAATCCAAAAATGACAACTGAAGTTGACAACATTGGGCGAAATCGGTGCCCTTGTTCGGCGCTCTGTTTAGCGCAAAATTGAGAAATGAAGCAATCCTGCCAACGAAAATGCGCCCTGTTCGACGGCCATTGGCCGTAGAAACAAGGGCTCAGAATTGGTTAAGAAAAGTAGACCTTCTGGTCCTTTTTCTGCGGCCCTTAATCGTAAAATCACAAGGGTGCCGAATTGACTTTCTAAAATTGCGCTTTTGTCCCAGAATTTCCACATTTATGCAATTAAGCCCCTCTACTGGAAGAAATTCTGAAACACTTATTTAAGCCGTTAAAAATACGGTTTTACCAGGGAATTGAGCATAAAAGATACAAATAAGGGGGTTACACTTCGTGTAGAAATATGAGTTATCAGTTGTCTGGTCTCCTTCGACTCCAAGGTGGATTAAGGTTAACATGGAAGAGGCTGCTTTAGGTTCTCCAGGTGTAGGGGGTTGTAGGGGTGTTTTTCGGACTTGCATGTCTTTTTTAATTTTTTTTTTTGTGGTCCCCCTGGGTCAGGTTTTTGCTTTTAAGGCCGAGTTTCTTACTGCTTCTTTAGCCATCAATTATGCGTGGAAGTTGGGTTGGCATAGGATCTGGCTCGAGAGTGACTCTTCTTATATGGTTCAACTTCTTTCTGATAGATTTGATGTGGTTACGTGGCGTGTTCATCAAGCTTGGCAGCGTTGTATTTATTAGATCTCGTATATGGAGTTCCAAGTTTCTCACATCTTCAGGGAAGGTAACCAAGTCGCGGATGCTCTCTCTAAGCACGATTTGAGTGTTCCTTTTGATTTATGGTGGTCCTCTACTCCTTTGTTATGTTCTTGGTTAATTGGTAATGATTGTATAGGTAGAGAATCCTTCATTTTTTCCTAGTTTTGTTTTTTCTTGTTTGGCCTGCGTGCCTTTGAGGTTTTTGGGGCTTTGTTCTCTGTTTTGTTGTGTTTTTTGGTTTCTTTTGTTTCTTTTTTCCTTTTTCTATATATTCATGGATACTGTCTAAGGGTTTTTTTAGCATATGATCCCTTGTGATACTTTTCCCCATTAGGTCAGTTCGATTTCATATAAAAAAAAAAGTAATTTTGTTTAGGGTTATTTTTGTAATAATTTTTTTAAAATAAAAAGAGTTTCTCCTTACAATCCATAAATTATCTACTAAAACTCCAATTTTTATTTTTATTTTTTATTAATGACAATTTTAACCTATATTAAAATTACTAAACAGGACAAAAAAAAAATTATCTCTCCTAAATCATTAGATTAAATATTACGAATTAAATTTTCTTTTATAAATATGTTATTAACATGTTAGATACTCTCTCCTAATTAATCTCTCTCCATTAAAAAAAAAAAAATTCATATTTCCATAATTTCTCGATTAATATCTAATTAGTAGTTAAATAAAAAAAAAACTTATGAATATTTTAGTTTTTTACTGATAGTAATATATATATATATATATATATATTAAAAAGTCAATTTTTTTATTTAAAAAAATATTGTTTCAACTAAATTCGATTAAACTCCGAATTTCTAAGACTAATGAAAGAATTAAAGTTCTCTACGCAATCACATACCTATAAGAGTAGAAAAATCATTTTCATATTTCGATTTAAAAAAAAAAAAAAAACAAGGTACTTGTTTATTTATTTATTTATTTTTATTTATTTTTTTATAAATATATATATATATATATATATACATATGGTTCCTAAAAATTAAGCTTATTAGTATTTTTTTTCCTTAATTGTTAGTTTTGTTTGAAAAAGAATGGAGATAGAAAATTAGAGATATGTATTGGAGGAGAGAGAGTTTAATATGGTAATAAAAAATTTAGGAGAGAGTATTTAATATGTAATAATTAATCTAATGATTTAGGAGAGACAATTTTTTTTTTAATAATTTAATTCAAAAATGATAAAATGGATAATCTTATAACAAAATGAAGTGTCTTTAAAATTTTTTAAAATTTAAAATTTTAAAATATAGTGTTTTTTAGAAAAGAAGTGTAAAAAGAAAAAAATGGATTGTTGAAAAGAAACTCTATTTAATAAAATATGGGTGTGAAAATCAAATCTTTGGGTGGCAATATCACCCCATATATATATATATATATATATATATATATATAATCTTTTTATCATCAGTTCGAACTAACAAAAGTTATATCAGTTCCTTATATGTGGGCCACTGGATTTAAATACTTTAACTGACAAGTGCATACACACATAACTATACAAATCAAGTCATATAGTAGTAATATTACATGTTTTTTCAATATATATTTTTAGAGAAAAAATATGGGAGCCGATATTGACACACATAAAACTTATTAGTACACCCATATTTTATTTAAAAATTTAATTACAAAAATATCCCAATATAAATTTACTAACAAGGACAAATTACTTTAATTAAAAATAAACTAAATACTTTATACACTAATTAATTACACATATATCTTCAAGTATAATTTCTTTATTAAAAAAAACTTACCTTTCAAAAAAAAAAAAAAAAAAAAAAACTTATGATAAACTCTAATTTTATTTCAAGTATCAAAATTTCTCATCATCACATAATTATCATATATGCTTTTGTCTTTCTTTTATATATAGTTATAAACTCTACCAAAAAACAAATTTTTTTTTTTTTTTTTTTAACTATAGCCGTAAATATCAACAAGTTATTTTTTATTTTTTATTTTTTATTTTTTTTATTTTTTGACAATATTCAATTGAGTGGTGCTATTGGTACACCCCCTATTGATCTATTAATGCCCTACTGGTTTAAATTTTGATTTAATTAAATAAAGTTAAATGTTTTTATTAATTTATTTTAATTATTTCCAAAACTACCCTTTTACTTATTTTTCAAACTCATCTCTAATATCTCTATCTATTTCAGATCTCTTTATCTCTGGTCTCGTCTTTCTTTCACCTCCCATGAACGAATTTATTTTGTTTTTCTTCCTATTTCTTTTTTAGTGCTTTTTTTTTTTTTTTTTTTTTTTTTTTAACATCAAGCTTTATAGAAAAAGCCAGGAAGTCACAAGACAAAAAACAAACAAACAGCCCTAAGAACAGAGCAACCCAAGATAAAACATACAGAGAGAAAAAAACGAAACAGCCCATCTTGGTTATCATCATTTCATTTTCAGAATCTAAAAGAGTAGTGAGATTAAATAATAATCAATATCTCATTCGTCTAATACACCCCAAGTGTTTGATTTATTGTTTAAATAAAATCAGTACAAATATTTTTAGGGTTTAAGAGTTATGAAAAATAAAATAAAGAAAAAGAATAAAAGAACATTGTTTTTTTTTTTGAAAAGAAATGTGGGGTTTTATTAGATTTACATTTTAGAATATTGTTTTTCTTAAATTGTACTTCTTTTTTAGTAATTTTGATAAAGGAAAAAAGATAATACTAAATAATTTAAAAAGTAGGACATAAATAGATCAACATGGGTGTGCCAATAACACCACCCTATTCAATTAGAATTACAAATCAAGCACACCAAGTAACTGTGGAGAATTTCGTATATATGTGAAGAATTTGTTGACTACGTATTCCGTATTAACCACATTTACACGTGTAAGGTGTATATATACATGTACATATTTCGTATACATGTGAAGAATTTGTTGACTACGTATTCCGTATTAACCACATTTACACGTGTAAGGTGTATATATACAGCCTGATATTCGCCACATTATACCAATAAGGATTTTGAAGCTTCCTCTGGAAAATCATCCTTTCAGCTGTATTACTTCATGGAAAAAAAAAAAAAAAAGATCCAAGTAATTAAGTACAAGATTTGATAACACAGAAACTGCAGAGAGAAAAATCAACACATATCATGACGAGCCAGAAATTCAATTATACACGGATATACTTGATCTACTGCTGATCTACCTACTAGCAATACTAATTTCTTTTTTTTTTTTTTAAGATAGCCGTATAAATTAGAGAATTCCAAATTGAAAATTTTTTAGCCTCATGTACATATTCCCTTTTATAAGACTCTTACATTCAAGATATTTTTAAAGTAAATTGGACCATCATTAAAAAAAAGATTTGATTCCAAAAATAATATGATTTTTTTTATAAATTGGGTATGGTAATAATTTAAGAGTGTTTATAAATAATATGTATTAAAATGAATATATTTATTTTAATGAGGGTACTATTGACATTAGGATGAGTTTTTATAGTAATATTTAATTTTAAAATTTTGGGTGTACTTATAAAAATGAGTGTACTAATAAGTTTTATGAGTGTCAATATCCATACCCAAAAAATATTTCTCTTATATATTTAAGAGAATAATATTGAATGGTACAATGTGTGACAAAATAAAAATTAAAAAATGAAACTGTTTCATTAATGGACGGACGATCCATAGACTTTGTAATAATACAACTTGGTATAAGAATTCCATAAATTGTATTAAATACATTATTTTCCTTTTAAAAAAAAATTGAATTAAATATATTAAACTGGTTTTGTATGGAAGCATATAATATATAATTAATGCATGTCTTTAATAATTAATTCCACTAGAGCTTGATGAAGATGGTGATACAACAAGAAGTATTTGGAAAAGTGTACCTATAAAAGAAGTAATCAAGACTTCAAAGATTCTAATTGGACTGTTGCTTCTGTACTTTATCTTCCCTGAAACATTACATAAAAAAGTGAAAGAGAATGGAGAGAGTTTATTTTCATGAAGACAAGGGCAGAGAAGAAGACAAGTCTCGTGAATTTACAAAGTATATCATCCGGGTTTTATATATGCTTAGCTAAGCTTTTCCTTAATTTCATATATATAATTATAATAATTTAATGTACTACTCACGAAATTGTCAGTGATTAAAAGATATGTGGAGCCTTAGAAGTTAGATCAACGTTTATCAAAATGGCATCAAATTAAAAATTATGGGAAGTAAATTTTTTATTTATTAAATTGTATCTATTTGTAATATTTCAAAAAAAAAAAAAATTGTTTTTATTTGGATTTTTAATGAAATAACATTTTCCTTTATCCTTTTCATTATTTCTATTTGCAAGTTTATATTTTATCTCAAGTTTCATTCAATAAATAAATAAAATAAAATAATTGTATATTTTTCAAGGGCATATAGGTTAATTTGAAGATACTTTTCCAAGATTGTGATCCTTTATTGATTTGAACTTTCATTAAATAATCTTGTACGTGTGGGCGTGGATATATATATTAGCACGCTTTCAAAAAAAAAAAAAAATATATATATATATATATACAGTCATTTTCTCTTCAGTGCGTCTTGATATAACTTCATCAATGTATTGTATGTGGACTATAGATTATGGAAAAGTTTTGACAAGTGCATACACTTTGAGTCAAATTATGTAAATCTAATGGTCCACATCCAATGCACTGATGGAATACACTGACTTGAATATATATATATATATATATATATTTATGCATACACAACATCAATTTCAATTCTTTATCATTTTTACTATATTAAACCATAATTACAACTTACAAACATCATATGTGTTATTGTAATTTTTTTTATAAAATTATTACAATAATTCAGGATTTATGGAGGATAGATTCGAACACACAATCTTATCTTACAATGTAATTGTTACGAGCATCATAGTGTTTTTGTAAAATCTTGAATCAATAAAAATTAATAACCTTTTTTTTTTCCATACCTGACATTTTTCTGCCAGACATGCTTAATGCCAATCAATATCGATTTTATAGGTTTATTATTTACTAACCATTATCCAATGAAGAAAAATATGAAGAAAAAAAAAATCAATCTAATGAATATTAACTGATTCGTTATTAAACTTGTATTGTAATAATACCCGCTAATTTAATATTAATGAATTAAATTAACAGAAGCCATTGCTTTGGCGTAACACAATAAGATATTAAATTTTCTGCATGGCTCCATCGAAGATCACATAAAATATGCAAGAAAAGCACAGAAAGAAGTAATCACATATATTATGCTATAATTTTAAGCAACAGCGACTGTCCCACAAGCTTGATGACCCTTATGAGTCATGTTTCCATGTGAAGCTTTCAATCATTCTCTCCCTATATCGATAGCTAGTAGACAATATATATATATATATATATATATATATATATGAGAGAAGGATTTATTGGGAATGTAATAAATTAAAGAAAAAGTTAGTTAATCCAAATTCTGAGTGTGAAGTGTGAACCCTGAATGTTTGTGGAGTTTCTGATCGCTAAAGTCTTTCAAGATCATGTAAATAGATTTAGTCAATGCTGAATTTTACATGTCCTGAAGAAACTGAAAGGTTTTGTTGTTTATTGATTACTTGTTGATTTATTGGTCAAGTCTTTTGCGTGAACCGCTATATATGTACGTTTGGTGATCATTTTTGACCTCTATGTTGCACTAGGCTTGGAAGAGGGCCCTAATATTTGCCACAAATTAAACCCATATTGAATAGATATTTGGGTTAAGATTAGGGTGTTATGAGTACAACCTAACGGATTAATTTTTCGGACAAAAGTTGAATTGATCACACCGTCCTCATAATAAATTATACCAATGAGGTTGATAGGGTTAATTGTTTCAACTCTCTCGATTCTTAAATTTATGGTAAAAAAAAAAAAAAAAGACGGATTAAGTTTTCAAATTAGATGATTAAAAAATGTATAAATATCACCTAATAAATTTTTCTTTTGAGTCAAATGTGAGGGCATGGACAACTCATAAAATATTATGTGTTTATCATAATTAGTCAATTAGATGATAACTTCACTTATTTATTTATTAATGAATTGAGAGAGAATTTGACGATTTAGTTAAATAAAATGTGTATAGAAATATTTTTGTCACTGTGAAAAACGTTAACTAGGTTATATTACATAACCCAAAAGTATATTTATGTATGTTTAATTATAAATTATTGACCCTTCATATATATAAAGTAAAATAAATGAAAATATGAATGTTTTCTGATGCTTCTGTATAGAAAGTAAAAGCGATTTGTGATTGTGAATTGTGATTCGTCATCATCAAAATCGATTCATTCCAAAAGAATAGACAAAAAAGAAAGAGCGTATAACTTTCTCTAATGTTAAATAATATATCATGAAGACTAGCTACTATATACTATAAAAATACACCCACTAAGATTGTCTTATACTAATGAGATTCCATCAAAATTGTCTTCATTATTAACTTAATTTATATCATTTCATATTTAAATTCATTATTCAAAAGAAGATAGGGACACAGGGTTGATTTATATATATATATATATATATGACGTGACACTAAGTGATTTAGAAATAGTAGAGAATAATAATGTTTATATTTCTTGATATATAGTAGAAGAGGGTATATATTCTGAATATATTGGGTCATTTTCTAATTAAATCGATTATTTCATAATATTTTAAAAATCAAAGTTACGTAATCCCTTAATATTATGAAACTAGACATTTAATTTCGTAATACTGTAGAACCGATTTCATAATGTTACATATATATATATAACTTCAATTCTAAAATGTTATATATTTTAAATATACTCTCACAATTTATATAATAGTTATCAATCTTGATTTCTATAATATATATATTTATATATATATATATATATATATATCTTGATTCTTGATAAATAATTGTGTCAGATTTTTAAATTTGTGAAATTAATTTTTCGTTTGTTGATATCTTGATTCTTGATAAATAATTGTGTCAGATATTTAAATTTGTGAAATTAATTTTTCGTTTGTTGATAATTGAGAAGTACTTTTCTTATGATAAATATAGATATATTAAAGATTTTAAGTGTCGGAAAGGTCATTATCTTTGTAACTTAATGATTTTTTTTTAAAAGAATATACGGACAAAATTAGTTGCTAGTGGTACTTATAATATTTAATACAACTTTCACATACATGCATGATGCATCTTTCATTTTTATTATAATCACAAGTAGATAACACATATTACTTGACAATGAAGCCGATTACCAACAAAATTTGTATTTTTTCATGTCATCATGTAAAGTACTCCATCCTCCTTCTAGCTCATCCATTTGCAATAAAAATTTGACAATAATTATCAAATCAACTTCTATGTGAAATATGTAGATTTGTGCATCATGAGTATTAGTTAACCACTTAACCCAGTTGGTATTGAATCTCGAATTGCAATTTATATTTATTTACATCTATACGCACAAACATTTTATAATTACAAAATTGTTGTTAAAGAAATTGTTTTAATTTGTTTAGAACTCAATTCACCCTTTCTTGGCTTAACACAAATAATATTACTGACGAAATGAAAGCCAAAGAATAATCAAATTCATGGCAAAAACTTACTGTAAATGAATGATTTTATTAATAATAACCAAAGATAACAATAAGACTTAATAGAAAAACAAAACTGTTATTGATTACACATTTAAATCACTGAACACTTATTTATTTTAACCTTTTTTTCTCAGTTAGAGAATGGTAGTTAATTTTCACTTATTTATTTATTTTATCTCTGTTCTTTGTTGGGTAATCGATCCAAATTTAGGTTTTGGTGTTGATTGAGAGGTCTGCCTAAGTCCTTTTATATAATTAATATATAGAAATATAAATTAAATTAAGGACAGGTGCATTCGATTATTTATATTTTTGTGTTTGATAATTATATAAATATATTGATTGTTGATTGTTGATTATTGCTTGTGTTTGCCATCAACCACTTGGCTCCTAGCAGAAGCGTGCATGGAGAGATTATGACAAGATAAACAATGTTTATTTTAATGCCTTTAGTAGGACTTTGGTTCAACCATTTGACCAGTGCTAGAATTTTCAAATATATTTAACTATTAGAGACCAATATTCATCTATAAAATCTTGGGAGGACTTGAGAGGAATTTGGTTGTATATCACTATCAATTTCTGTGAAATTTGCATTAGAGAGAGAGACACCTCCAATCTCCGTATATAGTCTTGAAAAAAAAAATAGTATTTGATATTGATCGTTATGGTTTTTAATAATTCCTCATATGATAACTAACACGGCAAGGAAATAATATTTAAAACACTAATCCATGTTTTATGAAATTGTTGGACTTGTCAATTTCTATATTTATGTATATATATTTTTTGAAATATTCTATATTAATTACATATTTTAGAAGCATTATTGTAGTGCATATATGATATATGGAATATATATAAAATATGATTTCTTTGCTGGTCAAAATAAAGGGATTATGCTAATATGTAAGAACAGTGTAGTTGAATATATTTGGTATCCAAATAAGTGTGGTATCCAAATAAGTGGTAACACTTTAATCCATTCATTTAAATCATGCAAATCTAATACAATTTAAATAAATGGATTATAGTATTACCACATTATTTGGGCACCAGATTGAGATACTAAATTTGGGCAAACTAGCATTATTGTATTTTTAATTTAAATTTTCTCAAACCATTAATATTTGTTAAAAGAATAGAGAGTTAACAAGTTTTTTATATTCTTAATTAGAGCCGTGATATTCACACCTCTCAAATACTATATATATATATATATATATATATATATAATACTTTTCTAATTAAGACCGTCTTGATTTTATAATTTCATGAAATCCAACCACAACCACACATTCACAGTAGGCCACAACCATACATTTACAAATACCCATACCCAATATGAATGTGTGACGTGGTTAGACGTTCTTAACTTATAATTTCAGGACATCATTACTAGAGAACTATATATAGTACTCCTCTAATAAGCTTTTATTTATTTATTTATTTATAATTTATTTCTAATTTCTAATTTATAATTTTTTAAGTTTAATTTGTGATTCCAGTCCAGTGGTATTCCAAATACCCCTTACACTTACACCTACACCTACACCATGTATGAGATTGTGGGTTCGAGTCCTACTTTTCCCCCAATCCCAAATTTATTGTAGTACATAATAAAGAGTTTACTTTTGCTCACCCCCCTTCAAGGGGTGACCATTACCCCCTCTTAAAAACATGACACGTGTTTATGGAGAGGGTAAATTTGTCTAAACTCTGTTATATTTTTAGACAATTTTAGACAATTTTACCCCTTCATGGACACATGTCATGGGGGGGGGGGGGGGGGAGGGGTGTGTGTGTGTGTGTGTGTGTGTGCGCGCGCGCGCGCAATGCTTACACCCCTCGAAGGGGGTGAGCAAAAATGGACTCTATTATAAATCAACCTCACTTAAAACTATTTTATTTTCCACCGAACATCATTTTCCATTTTCTTGTCGGATACTATTATTATTTCAAAGTTAGCCCATTGGTTATATTCTTCTTAAATGTTTAACTTTTTAATTTTTCAAAAGTAGTGGGGCGCATGTAATGCTTACACTCCTCCAAGGGGTGAGCAAAAATGGACTCTATTATAAATCAACCTCACTTAAAACTATTTTATTTTCCACCGAATATCATTTTCCATTTTCTTGTCGGATACTATTATTATTTCAAAGTTAGCCCATTGGTTATATTCTTCTTAAATGTTTAACTTTTTAATTTTTCAAAAGTATTGAATGTGGACTTTTTTCAATTTTTCGTTCATTAGTTTTTAGCATTAGTGGGTTGAACTATAAATAAGACTTTTTAAAAATAATTATAATAAAAAAAAAAAAAAATTAAAAAAAAAAAAAAAAAAAAAAAAAAAACCCTCATGGGGTCTTTTTACAAGATTGGTGCATGTATAAATTTTGAATATCGCCGTTTTTTTTTAAGGTGGAGACGTGGAGTTTAAAATGGAAAATGAAGAGCAAAAAGTGCATATATAGACCTGAGGTTCTTGAAGGCCCAAAATGTCCTCCATTTGGAAGTAAATATAGAGAAGGGCCTCCCTCGAACAAATATTACAACGAGCATATTAGGTCCACTGATTAGAGTTTGGGCCTGCCTTAAACGTCAGACATCTAGTAGCTATATATGGGTAAAAACTAAGGTGCAGCGAATGCATGGTGCAACCCCGCTATGATGTTGCCACGGATTTTATGATTTGGATCCTCTGCTAATCTGATATTTTTCCTGATATTTTTAAAACATGTGGTTGGTTATTGATAAAGTTACAACGAGCATATTAGGTCCACTGATTAGAGTTTGGGCCTGTCTTAAACGTCTAGACATCTAGTAACTATAAATGCATGGTGCAACCTCGCTGTGATGTTGCCACGGATTTTATAATTTGGATCCTCTGCTAATCTGATATTTTTCATGATATTTTTAAAATATGTGGTTGGTTGTTGATAAAGTAGTTGTGGAAATCAATCACATCTTAATCACATATTCATTGCAATGTTTATATGTCATAATTTATAAGATTAGGTGAGGTTATAAAAAAGATTAGATTGGTAGATAATCCAAATTCCAGATTTTATCCCATCTAGTGAAACTGTCCAATAAAATTAAGCCGTATGGCTTGGTTTGTATAAAATAATATTTCGAAACTTCAATAAGAGTTTTAATGACATGACACTAAGTGTAGATAATAAGTTGAGGCGCTTGGTTTTAATCGGGTAGTGTTTGTTTTTTATTTTTTATTTTTTTTATATCTGCATTCATTCTCAACTTTGTTAGCCGATCAGGCGACGTTTGGCTCAAGAAATGAGCCTATTTACAAGGCTAGCTCTAGCATCGCAATTATCAATCAATCGATTGCATTTACATTCTCAAAACAAAATGGATTGCAGAGAGCAAAGATGGTCGCTCGAAGGCTTGACTGCTTTGGTCACTGGTGGCACAAAAGGCATCGGGTTGGTGCTCTCTATTGTCGTTTGGTCATTGTTGTTTAATTTGTTTGGCTTTGTAGTTATATATTATTATTTTTCCTGGATTTAATTAAATTTGTGAACAGGCGTGCCATAGTAGAAGAATTAGCAGGATTTGGGGCAGTTGTTCACACATGTTCACGTAACAAAACAGAACTCGATGCCGTTTTAGAAGAATGGAAGAAGAAAGGTTTCAAAGTGACTGGATCGGTCTGTGACGTATCAGTTCGAGACCAACAAGTCAAGATGATGGATACTGTCTCCTCCGTCTTTCAGGGTAAGCTCAACATCCTTGTAAATTTTAACTTTTAATGGTACTTATTTTGGATTTGGATACTCTGTTGATCTGATCATTTTCCAAGCCTTTTTAAAATATGTGATCGATCGGTTGTTGATAAAGTGGTTGTAGAAACCAATCACATCTTAACCATATTCATTGCACTGTTTATACGTCATGAGATTAGATGAGGTCATGAAAAATATCAAATTAGCAGAAGATCCAAATTCACTTATTTTTCATTCCAACAACTACACCATTCCAACAACTACACAATTAGTCAATTATTGTAGTGTAGTTAAACCCTTATATACAGAGAGTAACTTTTTAGTGCGGGATTTTCCGCCTGGAATCGTTATTTCTACCGATACTTTTTAGTAGAAATCGACAAATACGTACATGGTATCATGCACTTGAAAATTTTCGTTTATATATATTAACCGATCAAATTTGTACAGGTAAACAATGTGGGGCAACCTATCTCGAAAGAAACAGTAGACACAAATGCAGAAGACATCTCAACTGTGATGAGCACCAATTTTGGGTCTGGTTACCATCTGTGTCAGCTTTCACATCCCCTCTTGAAAGCTTCAGGAAATGGAAGCATCGTGTTTATCTCCTCTGTTGCCGGAATTGTATCTCTACCTCTTTTGTCTATTTACGCCGCATCCAAAGGTAATTAGTTAGAATATATCAGTTCATGAGTATAACAAGTGACTCATAACGATACACTTCTCAGTTCTCATCAAGTTGTATCGATCTTTTCAGGTGCCGTGAATCAAGTCACGAAGAACTTGGCATGCGAGTGGGCCAAGGACAAAATTCGCGCTAATGCAGTTGCTCCATGGATTACTAGAACCTCACTCTTCAAACCTGCAATGGTAATGATCGGTTCTAGAGCCGAAACTAGAATTTCAAATTTCGTAGAATTTTTATTTTATAAAGATAAAAGAAAAATTTCAATTAACAATAAGTACTAAAATTAAAATAAGTTTTTTAAATTACAAGATAAGATTGGTCCAGTGATAAACTCCTCATTCACCCCTGCACCACAAGGTTGTAGGTTCGAGTCATCCTCTTCACAAAAAACCCTGAATTTGTATAATAGTGTACGGCCATCTCCAACCCAAAAACTTAATTTAATTTGGTGCAACTTTTATACTAAAATTGTTCAACTTTCACACTATTAATTTTTCCATCTCCAACCTATTGCACCAAATGTTATATTAAAAAGAATATTCCCTTGAATATTCTCTTTCTTTTTTATTTTAATTTATTATTTCTCAACAATTAATTACATTTCACCTCATAATTAATATAATATTATAATAAGTTACGAAATTAAGAAATTTGTACATTAAGAAATTAAATTAAATTAACTAAAATATTGCATTTATTATTAAATTAACTTAAACATTACATTTCATAAAATAAAAATGGAAACTTGATTGATTAAGGATAAAAAAAAATTTAAAAAAACTTTTAAACATTTCAGAAAATTAAACAAAATCATTAAATAAAAAAAAAGATACAATTAGAATAAATTTGATTGATTAAGGGTAAAACTATGATTAAACCAAACTTTTAAATAAGAGATATAATCATAATAGATTTTATTAAATATGGATCAAACTGTAGTTAAATAAAACTTTAGAGATAAAAAAAATGCAAAACTTATGAACAGTGTTACACGATGGTTGCCACAACACTGTTCATCAAGGTAAAATGGCACAGCGGTTTAGCGTCTGGTTGGAGAGCAAATCTTGCTCTATTTTACTGATTTCCTTCATTTTAGCGCAGAGTTGAAGATGTCCTAATACTTCGAGAAAAAAAAAAAAAAGTTTTCCAAGAGCCTACAAAGGGCCATAGCCCTGCAGCCCTCTTGATAGCTTCGCCTCTAGTAATGATTGCATATTAGTCTATATCGCAGCGTTAGCGTAGATGTCAAAATAATTTAGTTTTAAGGAGTTTTTTTTGACTTGTAATCATTCGGTTCCTCTTAATTTTCACAGGAAGATCCCGTTATGATGCAAAAAGTGGATGAAATGCTATCTGGCACTCCGATTCGGAGACCTGGAGAGCCTAACGAGGTTTCGTCGCTGGTTGCCTTCCTTTGCTTCCCAGCTGCCTCTTATATCACTGGACAGGTTATATGTGTGATGGAGGATTGACTGCCAATGGGTGTGTCCCAACTAATCAGTATTAGAGACATAATATTGTAGCTTCCGACTTATGTGTGCTCATGGAAACGGGAAACCTAGATGTGAAACAAAGTTTATTGTTCTTATCCTTTTTCTTTTTAGTTAAGATAAATTCGTGCCCGTTATATTGAGCATACAAGATGAGATTGATCAAATAGTTGTAGTTGTGACTTTGTTAGTTTAAGACGGTTCCTCTCCAAATTTCGGAACTATTATAATATTTTAAAAAAGAAAATTATATTGAACCTGAAAAGGCCCAATCCGACCGGCCTCCCCATATAGTTCAACTCACCAAGGACTGGGTCTATCATGCAGAATCAATTCAAATCAGGTTCCATTTTTTGTAATTACATTTGCTAAAGTAACCAACTACTTTAATGTGTCTTTCGCTCTTTCTTTGCTAACCTAAATTTTTTTTTTTCCCTTTAAAGTTCGAATGATTATCATGTACGATAATAAATGAATCCTAAGAAAACAAAATCATATCCGACTTGACTGGATAATGGTTGCTATTTGATTTAATACTGATAAGGAAATAAAAAACTTGGGACTAAAATAGAAAACGGAGAAGTTTTAACTTAATACTCCTTTGATAATATTGATTAAATAAAAGAATTGGAGCTAAAAACCAATTTTTTTTTTTTTTTTTAACACTTTTTGAAGAATTAAGTGGAATGATAGGATCATATAATTTTTTAAAAACTAAATAATTTTGATTTTGTGTGCATGTATTAATATTCAAGATATTTAAATGATTTTTTTTTACTCTCATTATATATTTATATGAATTAGAAAGTCTTCAACAAAATAAACATATGTATCATGTTATGATCACATTTAGATAATATATATTATTTCTATATCAATAAAACTGTACAATTTGCATGATTAAAACTTATAAAAATGTGATTATGTCTAGAATAGTTGGAAAAAGGGGGACAAGATCCGTCTTTAACTAAGGTCAACTCACTCTCTACAATATATTAAACAAAATCCAACCACACCCCCCGATAATAATAACGTAGCATGCATACAAAATAATAATAATAATAATAGCAATAAGATGGCATCATCATCGTCATCACCACAGATCAATCTGATTTGATAAATAATATAAAGTTTATTCGACCCGATAATATTTCGGGTTTGAATTGTAAAATGCTATAATAAAATCATTTTCCACCATGAACAGTATGAATTTTAAGTCCCAAGACCCATTGCCAACAACCCTATTGAAAAATTGGCATTGGCTCCCAAAATAACATTTTATATTCAACAATAATTAAGGTGAAATGATGCCTGATTTTAATGGGTGGGTGGAGTGTTATATTATAATATATATATATATGTATATATATATATATATATATATATATTTAAAAAAAAAAAAAAATCGTGTCATTTCCACCACACAAGAATTCATTGTATATAAAACCGTGCCCATTTGTGTCTGCTGCTTCCATTCTGTGAGAAACCACACCTTGCCATGTCGTAGAGAAAACATTTAATATGTTAACATGACGTAATATAATTGGTTTCTCAATGGAAACTGGAGAAGTTTCTGAACATAAAATGGCTGTTTTTAAAATTTTTTTTATCATGCTGGAGGGTTATCTGATTAATTTTTTATTTGCATTATAGTTCAGCTGACAGCAGGCATGCATATGCATACATTTCTTTAATAATCTCTGCCTATTAAATTACTTCTAGACTTATAGTTTACTTAACTGAAATTGATCATCTACGTTGTTACAGTAGAGTGTATATATATATAACAAGTTAACAACATTGAAAATTTGAAACAACGAACATGGCAGAGGCAGGACTGCTTTGTGGAGACCAAAGATGGTCACTGAAGGGGAAGACTGCTCTGGTCACTGGTGGAACCAGAGGCATCGGGTTAGTTTTCTGATCGATCTGTTTCAAATTTCAATCCTTGTTTTGTAATAATTTTTTTTTATGGGTTATTGATATTTTTTGGTGTACATGTGCGTTCAGATATGCCATTGTTGAGGAACTGGCAAGATTTGGAGCGACAGTGCATATGTGCTCACGTAACCAGAAAGAGATCGATGAGAGGATACAAGAATGGGAAAACAAAGGATTTAAAGTGACTGGTTCTGTTTGTGACCTGACATCTAGAGCTGACAGAGAGAAGCTGATTGAGACTGTCTCTTCTGTTTTTGATGGCAACCTTAACATCCTTGTAAGTGTTATCATTCATCATATATATAGAGGTATCAAATATCAATCAATCATGTTCCAACATCAAGTCTCAGGTTTACAAAACCAATTGTCACTTATGATAATTGGTTTGGTAATAACTTGGATCCAATAGTATATAAATCCTGGACCTCACTCGCTAGCAAACTCAATTCTAGAACCATGTTGCCTGATCAGGTGAACAATGCTGGAACAGTTATGCTCAAAAGGTTATCAGAACATACCAGTGAAGACTACTCAAAGATTATGAGTACCAATATCGATTGTCCATACCATCTATGTCAACTTGCACAACCTCTCCTGAAAAAAACAGGAAATGCTAGTATTATATTTATCTCCTCTGTTGCTGGCACAGTGGGTCTACCAAACATATCTGCCTATGCAGCATCCAAAGGTATAGTGTGATCCTGAGCCATCTCAAGAGGTCATTAATTCTTCACAATTCATTAAAATTTAGTATTATTATTGTTTTTTTGTTCCAGGAGCAATCAACCAAATTACAAAGAACTTGGCATGTGAATGGGCAAAAGATAACATTCGAACAAACACTGTCTCACCATGGGGTGTCAAAACAACAATCGTAGAACCTGTACTGTTTCTCTTCGATTTCCTTTTCATCTGAATATATCACATTAAAATACTTTTAGAAAATTGAACTTACAGTTTACTAATTATTATTGTTCACTTTGCAGGTTCTGGATGATCCTGTGCTTCTAGGATTTGCTATGCTAATGTCTCAGACTCCTATTGCACGCATGGCAGAGCCTAGCGAGATTTCGTCCTTGGTAGCATTTCTCTGCTTGCCTACTGCTTCATACATCAATGGACAGGTTATTCTGGTTGATGGGGGATTTTCAGCAGGCAGGTGCTAAGCAAACGACATTTTCAAATCGAAATCAGCACAATTTCCAGCCTCATTGTTGATCTGTTTCTTTGAATTTGTCTAGAGCTCAACCATGTTACAATCTCTTTTATCTAAATCAACTTAGCTTCTTGTAACATGTCAAATCATTGACCAAAGATTCTCTGTAATTTGTTGTGCACACACATGTTTTAATATATTAATTAAGCTAAGCTGTCACAACTTGGAACTATAAAAAGATTAATTAGCAGGAAGAACATTCGGAAATGGTTGATTAAACAAACTTCCTCAAAAATAACCAAGTACAATCATATGTTAGGTGCATCAGTGTTTGGACATGCATATTTTTACGATCTAAGATAAACCGAATCCAACCGAACCTAAAATAAATGTGTTCGAGTCGAATCATCCCGTTGAGATGAGTAAATCCAATACATAAAAACGAAAATCGAGTTTAATTTTGTTAAGTTAATATTCATTTGTTTTATCAAAATATTAAATATTATATATAGACTTTGGACTATATTTGTTATTAACATTAGATTAACTTTTATTTTGAATTTGAATTATTGACTTTTTAGCTCACTGCAGGCCCTTGCCCACGCCTTGCGATTAAGGCAGGGGGGAGTGAACCCAATTCCTTCCAAAAAAAAAAAATTTAAACTACCAAAACTTGAATTTCTAACCCTGTTTACCATTGATTTGTGTGGATATTTTATTAAATATGGAAACCAATCATAGGCCTAAAAGCCCATACAATTTTTTAAAGATGTTCATTAGACCCAAAATGTCCAAAACCTGATTAAATCAAATCGAATGAAACAAGAAAATCAAATTAATTTGAGTAAGAACAAGTCAATTTGTTTGTGTGAGTTAATCCAATCCAAAAAATTTAAAACGAGCATATACGAATCAGATACAGTTTTGGTCAGAAATCAAACCGGTTCGAATCGCGTCCACCCTAGATGCATGCATCCATCAGGTCACTATATGCCATTATAATTTAAGTGGACACAAGATGATGTTTTTGTGATCAAAATTTGATAACATGTACTTTATCTCTATATATTTGTGGTTCACACGCTCTGGATAAAGGAGATTCCAATAGAGGTCTGCTTGTCAAGTTTCCACCCAAGAAAGATAAAGAAAATAATAGAGAAAAAAAAATGTCAGAATACAGAAACAAAAGATGGTCTCTAAAGGGCATGACTGCACTTGTTACCGGTGGAACTAAAGGCATCGGGTAAGTGATCTCTCTCTCTCTGTTGGTTTTATTTCTTTGAAGTGATGATTTCCAATTTTGTTATATTAATGTTGATAATTTATTCGTTTTCCAGGTATGCAATAGTGGAAGAACTAGCAGGATTTGGAGCAGTAGTACATACATGTTCGCGTAACCAGACAGAAATTAATGACAGAATTCAAGAATGGCAGATTAAAGGGCTTGAAGTGAGTGGCTCAGTATGTGACCTGAAAATTAGAGCTCAGAGGGAGAAGTTGATGGAAACTGTCTCTTCTTTATTCCATGGCAAACTCAACATCCTGGTATGCTTCCATGCTTCTTCGTGCATTAGGATCACGATTTTATTAGGCTCTTTTGATTCTCCAAACTCGATGAATTTCTTATAGTAGAATCATTTCCATAGGTGAACAATGCTGGAATTGCTTTTGCTAAGGAAACGACGGAAGTCACAGCAGAGGATTTCTCAAATGTAATGTGTAATAATTTCGAGTCTGGTTACCATCTGTGTCAACTTGGACATCCACTCTTAAAAGCATCAGGAAATGGAAACATAATATTTATCTCCTCTGTGGCAAGCCTTTTAGCTGTACCTCTTCTATCTCTCTATTCATCAACTAAGGGTATGGTTCATTTTTTTTTTCATTTTCTTTTTTGTTTCTGCTGGAAAAGCAACAAAATCAAAACTTGGTTCCAAGAATTTCACATATTTCTCACAAAATTTCACTTCAGGTGCAATGAATCAACTCACAAAGAACTTGGCATGCGAGTGGGCAAAGGACAATATGCGTGTGAATGCAATTGCGCCAGGGGTTATCAGAACCCCACTCCTTGATGCTGCAGAAGTATAAACATTTTCTCCTAGACCCTTAATTTTCAGAGAATTATTATGTATTCTTCAATCTGTCTCCCAGATTTTCCTTGAATTGTTTCTGATACAAATTTGCAAGGGATTAGAATACATTTACCCAGGAAAGCATATAAATTCATTTGCTGTAATTTAAACCAAATTTATTTATTTTTCCCGGATAACATCCTAAATGATATTTTTAATTAACAATTCAAACTAAAATGAACTTTAAAGAGAATAAAATCACAGCATACAAAGTCCAAAATGCCACATTTTGTAAAACAGATAGTGCAAAACATAAAGTTATTGTACTAGTTTACAACTTTCTGAGTACATAAATATACTATTTTTCAGAAGAAATGGAGCTTATATTAACTGTTAATTTTTTTCCTCAGGAAAATTCTGAAGGCAAGAAACTTGTAAGTCACTTAATATCCCGTACTCCAATCTCCCGTGCTGGAAAACCTGAAGAGGTTTCATCAGCTGTAGCATTTCTATGTTTCCCAGCTGCATCGTATATCACCGGGCAGGTTCTTTATGTTGATGGAGGATACAGTGTGACCGGGATTTAGCCGAACACAGAAAAAGGATGTTACAAAATTTTCTGGATGATACTTCCAAGTCAAGTCAAGTCAAGGATTTTACTGGAAAGAGATGCAATCCAAACAAGTTCTCTCTGTTAACATATAAAACAATTTCTTTACTGTTATCTTAAATTAGTTGTTGGTGTCTCCATTATTGTTCTAAATTTTGATATCTTGGTTCCATATATGACAGTACCTACTAGTTAATTTTTCTTGTTCAAGGAGGGTAACAAGTATAGAGAATAGAGTAAATCTTTTGATCAAATTTATTAAACAAATACTGCACTTACTTATACAAGAAGATCACGTAGACTTTGTACAAGAGACCTCGGTTGAGGGAGAGTGAATTAGACTAGGAGACTAACAACAATTAGACTAGGAGACTAACAAGAGGGAGAGATTAAGTTAAACTATACATAGTGGGGATAAATACAAAGTTAGATATAATTATACATGATTATCCTTTACACGCCCCCGCAAGACAGTGGGCATTTCAGAAACACTGATCTTGGACCGTAATAGACAGAACCGTGTCCTGGACAGCGGTTTGGTGAGAGAGTCAGCCAATTGATCTGTAGAAGATACATGGGAAATTCGGAGCTGATTACTTTGCACCTTCTCTCGAACAAAATGAAAATCAATAGCAATGTGTTTCATTCGAGAGTGAAAAACGGGATTGGAGCACACGTAAGTAGCCCCAATGTTATCACAGTAGATGGTTGGTGGGTTAGGTGTAGGAACTTGCATTCTCGCAGGAGGGAAGTGAGCCAAGTTACCTTGGAGGCGGCGGTTGCAACGGCTCTGTATTCAGCTTCAGTTGAGGACCTTGCAACTGAACGTTGTTTGCGAGAGCACCAGGATATAGCATTGGATCCAAGAAACACTACATATGCACTTGTGGACGTGCGGTCATCGTGGTTACCGGCCCAATCTGCGTCCGAAAAAGCATGTAAGGAGAGAGGAGAGTTGCAGTGGACCAAAAGACCATGGCCAATTGTGCCGCGCAAATAGTGCATGAGTCGCTTCGTCAGAGACCAGTGTCCAGTGGTTGGGCGGTGCATGAATTGGGCAAGCTTGTTTACTGCAAATGCGATGTCAGGGCGAGTGAATCATAAGTATTGCAAGGCACCAATTACCTGACGAAACTCAGTTGCATCCGTGAGTGACGTGCCATTAAGAAGCTTAAGATCATGATCCGTAGGAAGAGGTGTTGAGACCGGTTTAGAGTCGAGCATTTTTGTCCGAGTTAGAAGTTCGGTCACATATTGCCGCTGAGAGAGAAACAAACCTATAGAACATGGTAGAACCTCAACTCCAAGGAAATAGGATAGCGCACCAAGGTCTTTGATGGAGAACCGCCGGGCAAGTAATTTAACAAATTGGTCAACAACAGCGCCATTGCTACCAGTGACAATAATGTAATCAACATATACCAGCAAAAAAATCAGGCAACCATCGACATTAAATATGAATAAAGAATTGTCAGAATGAGAGTTGACAAACCCATTTCGGACAAGAAATTGTCAGAGTTCATTGTACCACGCCCGAGGTGCCTGTTTCAGACCATAAATAGCCTTTTTAAGGCGACACACATGTGACGGAGAGGCTGGGTCCACAAATCCTGGTGGTTGGGCCATGAATACATCCTCAGTTAGATGGCCCTGAAGAAACGCATTGTTCACATGTAGTTGGCGAAGAGACCATCCTCTTGATATAGCAGTAGTCAGGAGGACCCTGATCGTTGTCGTTTTGACTACTGGACTAAAGGTTTCTTTGTAATCCACCCCCGGCCGTTGATGAAATCCCTTGGCCACTAAACGAGCTTTATAGTGAGAGATGGACCCATCGGGAGATCGTTTTATACGGAACACCCACTTGCAGCCAACAACATTTTACGAGGAAGTCGGAGGAACTAGAATCCATGTGCCATTTTGTATGAGCGTATTAAACTCATCCGACATCGCAGGCCTCCATTCCGAAATTTTCAGTGCCTGAGAAGCACATGTAGGCTCAAACTGAGGAGGAGATAGAACACTGGAGAGGGATAGCTTGGTGAGAGGCTTGTGAATATTATTTTTTAACCGTGTAAGCATTGGGTGACCGATGGTGGAAGGCATATGAGGTGGCTAAGAGTCAGACGAAGCAACTGATATGGGAGCTGTTTCAGCCAGTTGGGACGAGTGTGGTGTGAGTGGGACATGGCCATCAGATGCGACAACTGGCATAGGAACGACTTGGCAGTTGGGCGGTGCAACAAGAGCAGCTGGATCAGTAGCAGCACTGCTCGGGACAGGAGAAATAGGTGCGGCAGCTGGCAGCGGACTGGCCTAGCAGCTGGGAGGTGCAACGAGAGCAATGGGATCACTTGCGACACTGCTCGGGACATGGAAATCAGGTGAGGCAGCTGGCAGCGGAATGGTTTGGCAGTTGAGATATGTGATGAGATCAACCAGACCAGTTGTGGTATTGCATAGCCCGATTGGAACAGGTGTGGATCTGGTCGGTTCATGTGGTGGATGAACATGTTGAGATTGAGAGAATCGCGGGTCCGCAGCAGGAGCTCGAGAGCTATGGAGCGAGTCCTGACAAGGGGTCCCATGCGAAGCCAAACCTGTAGAAGAATGAGCATGTAATACGGGTACATGTGTAGACGTGGACTCATGTGACAGCCAGGACGTGCAAGTGGTAGCGCTAGACCTAGGGAGATTAGTGTGAATTATGGTGTATGGAAAGACAGACTCAACAAAGTTGACATGTCTGGATACAAATATACGGTCAGTAACTGGATCCAGACAATGATAAGCACTTTGTGTTAGGGAATATCCTATAAAGATGCATGCTTTAGACCGAGACTCCAATTTATGACTATTGTACGGTCTAATCCATGGATAACAGAGACACCCAAAGACACGCAGTTTAGCATAGGAAGGGGGTGAGCCAAAAATTCTCTCATATGGAGATAACATGTCTAACAGGGGTGTAGGCATCATATTGATCAGGTAGACAGCCGTAGTGAACGCATAAGACCAAAAGGTGAGAGGTAGAGATGCATGAGTGAGAAGAGATAAGCCCATCTCGACAATGTGACGGTGACGACGCTCGGAGACACTATTATGTTCCGGCGTGTGAGGTGGTGTGGTAAAGTGAGATATGCCATGATGAGCAAGAGTTTGCCGTAAGGCTATATACTCACCACCATTGTCACTGTAAAGTGATATGATAGGATTTTTGAAAATTTTTTCCACCAAGGCTTTCAAGCGAATAAAAATTGCATGCACATCAGATTTGCGTTTTAAGGGGTACATCCACATATACTTCGTAAAATGGTCAACAAATAACACATAGTATTTAAATCCATCCTTAGATAAAATTGGAGAACTACAAACATCAGAATAAATAACCTCAAGAGGTTTAGAACTGAGAACATTTGAAATTGAAAAATGCAATTTATGCGTTTTATTGCAGAGACATGCACTACATGGTTTGCTAGAACTACTATGTGAAATAACTGACAGGACTTGGGAGCCTACTAGACTCGAGATTATTTTTGACGACGAGTGACCTAGACGATGATGCCAGTCAAGAAGAGAGGCCTTAACACTTGAGAAGGCGATGATAGGAGAGGATTTAGGCTTAGCATGAGACGGCCACTCGTAGACACCATTCCTAGTCCGTCCTTGCAGAAGCTGTGCCCCCGTATGAAGGTCCTTCACAACAAAAAAAAAAGGAGAAAATTCAACTGTAACTTGGTTAGATGTGCAAAATTTAGAGACCGAAATCAAGTTTTGTTTCATATTAGGTACACATAAAACATTAGATAGTATGAATGATGAATTTTTAGTAGGAAGATGAGTTGAACCAGAGTGTGTGATGGATAAACCTGAGCCGTCATCAATCATTATATCATCTAAGCCATCATACGGAGAGTGCAGTGATAGATTGTTTAGGTCAGCAGTGACATGATGCGAGACAGCTGAATCAAGTAGCCATTCCGGTGTGGAAGAGTTTGGCGTCGCAAAGTTTGCACGCGGCTGCCACTGTGGACGAGAACCAGTCCCCTGTTGACGTTGGTTTATGCTGACCGGAGAGAAGTTATAGACGGAGCACCGCTTGGCTGTGTGCCCTTGGTCACCGCACAGCTGACAGAAGCCGTGGTAGGGCCTTGCACCGCCGGTCCGGTTTGTTGTAGAAGGAAGATTCCTGTTCTGAAAATCAGCGACCCCTATCTTGTTGACATGCGACGGTTGTGTATGAGACTTGTTGTTGTTGTTGAAATTTCTATAATTGCAGGATAGAGAGCCACCGGCAGAGGGTTTGACAACAAAATTTACTGTGATGGGAAGTTTCTGAGTCCTTACGGAATCTTGTTTCAGGAGGGCTTCAGAGTTGAAAAGTTTCTCATGTAATTCTTCAAAAGAGATAGTCGAGTCACGGGCACGTACAGCCGATGATATGTCCTTGAACTCTTCACATAGGCCATTTAGAATTTTTACTGTCAGATCTTCAGGATTTTCCAGAGCATTAAGCATAGCGAGTTCATCAGCGATACTTTTTGCATGTTGCATGTATTCAGTGATCGATTGGGTTCCTTTGGTGATATTGGTAAGTACTCCTTTTAGGTGCATAATGTGTCCTCTAGAGGGTTTAGCATAGGTGTTGGCAAGAGCAACCTATGCATCATGAGCAGTTTTGGCGGAAGCGATAAACGGAATGATGGATGGAGTTATGGATCCAAGTATTGCGTTGAGCAACAGTTGGTCTTGTCTAACCCATATATGGTGCGCAGGATTTGGTGCGGTGGTGTCACCAGTTGTGATGGTTTCCGGCGGACATGGGCGTTTCCAGTCAACAAATCCCATAAGATCAAAACCAATTAGGAGGGTATGGAATTGAAGTTTCCATGAGCGATAGTTTGTTGCAGTGAGTTTCAGAGGTGCTTGAGCAGCAGTATTGATGGAAATAATTGTATTTGAGAAAGGAGACATGTCATGTGAGGAAGAAGTAGAAGAGACGACTGTCACGGCAGTTGAGGAAGAAGAAGCACGGGTGGCCATTGTTGGATCGTTGACTCGTTTGAGTTATTGAAGCTCTGATACCATATAGAGAATAGAGTAAATCTTTTGATCAAATTTATTAAACAAATACTGCACTTACTTATACAAGAAGATCACGTAGACTTTGTACAAGAGACCTCGGTTGAGGGAGAGTGAATTAGACTAGGAGACTAACAGCAATTAGACTAGGAGACTAACAAGAGGGAGAGATTAAGTTAAACTATACATAGTGGGGATAAATACAAAGTTAGATATAATTATACATGATTATCCTTTACAACAAGTACCTTCTTCTTGTAGGTTTTGTGGCCTTGTCTAAATAAATACATGCAATGGTTTACTTACTTAAAACCTATGTGTTGCAGTCAATCGGGTATGCAATAGTAGAAAAACTAGCAGGGTTTGGAGCTACAGTACATACATGTTCACATAACCTAACGGAGCTCAACAACAGAATAAAACAATGGCAGAGTATTTTTAGGAGTTTGAGAATTTATAATCCTAAATACTGTATTTCTATTTATCTTCAGTCTTCTAACGGAACCAAAACCTCAACATAAAGACAATTATTACCAATAAATATGTGATCATGTTGATTTTTCTTGATTTGAGGACGGTAAAAGTAAAACCGTAAAAAGCAGGCATAATCTACATTGCTTTGTACAATTTTATTTATAATAGTTTGCAAAAGGGCGGCCATTAGTTACTTCAAAGTTCAAACATTTCCTATGTCATTTTCTGCATTCGGGTTTTTCTTGGACATGACAATTAAACAATAAATTTTCTCTAGAAGATAATTGTTGTACATGTTGCAGCACTTTCAAGTAGGAGTGTGCGGCGTTGGATTTGTCGTGATCCGTTCGGATCGGATCATATTACAATCCTACAATCCGATCCAATCCGGTGGATAAGATTGTATGAAACAATTCCTAATATATAAAAGTTAAAACACTCCTACAATTAACAAAATCAAATTATTAATTCATATGATATTTCAAATAAAATTAACAAACAACTAACATTAAAAAAAAATACATAATTGCTCACTTTAAAGTTCAAAAAATCTAACAAATTATAAACATTAATAATAAATTTTAAACACAAACATAAATAAAATCATCAAGAATTTGAAATAAAATATAATCATTTGTCATAATAAAATACAATAGCACCCAAAATTTGTTCAATGTTCTTTTATCTAAAATAAAATAAATTGGCCGAATATAAATTACGTCTTATATTTTGGCGGATCCGGTGGAATGGTGGTTTTTCATATAGAAATCCAAAATCCAATCCAATGGATTTCAGAATTTATGATCCGATCCGATCCAATTTTATCATCAAATCCAATCCAATCCAATCTAATAGATTTCAGAATTTATGATCCAAATTCATCCAATTATGTCATCAAATCTGATCCAATCTGGATTCATCCGCGTTCATTGGTTCTAATTCCCAACAAGAACTTGGCATGCGAGTGGGCAAAGGACAATATACGTGTGAATTTAATTGCTCCAGGGATTATCAGGACCCCACTCATGGATGCTATAAAAGTATAAACCTCTTCTCCTATAGACCCTTAATTTTTAGAGAATTATTATGTTTTGTATTCTTCAGTTTGTCTCCCAGATCTTCCTTGAATTGTTTCTGCCACAAATTTACAAGGGATCAGCATACATATAACCTGGAAAGCATATAAAATCGCTTACTGTAATTCTAATTAACTAAATTTATTCCTTTTCCTGGATTACATCCACAAATGATATTTATAATTCAAACTAAAATTAAGTTTAAAGAGAAAAAAAATCACAGCATACAAAGTCCAAAATGCCACATTTTGCAGAACAGGCAGTGCAAAACATAAAGTTATAATTGTAATAGTTTACAACTTTCTGTGTACATAAATAAATATACTATTTTCAGAAGAAATGGAGCTTATATTAACTGTTAATTTTATTTTCCCTCAGGATAATTCTGACGTCAAGAAAGTTATAAGTCACTTAATATCCCGTACTCCCATCCCCCTGCTGGAAACTTGAAGAGGTTTCATCAGTGGTAGCATTTTTATGCTTCCTAGCTGCTTCGTATATCACTGGGCAGGTTCTTTATTTTGATGGGGGATTCATTGTGAACAGATTTTAGCCGACCACAAAAAAAAGGATGTTACAAACATTTCTAGATGTTACTTCCATGTCAAGTCATGTCATGTCAAGGATTTACTGGAAAGAGATGCAATCCTTACAAGCTCTCTCTGTTAACAAATAAAACAATTTCTTTACTGTTATCTTAAATTAGTTGTTGGTGTCACCATTATTGTTCTAAATTTTGATATCTTGATTCCAAATATGTTAATCTTTTGATTTAAAAATGTGAACCATAAAATGTATCAGTATCACCTACTTGTATGTCACATGCTCACATCACAACTTCACCAATATTGTTCTAATGTAAAAATTCTGGATAATTATGAACAAAACAAGGCTTTATATACCGAAAAAAAGATTCATATAACAGAAATGAAAAAAAAAATGGTACCTTGAAAATGCTGTATAATAAAAACCAGAAAGAGAAACAAAGAGAGGCAAAATCTGCTCAATCCAGGCAGCCGAGATCTGAACATCATATTTCTGATAAGAAGAAGAAGAGGATGATGATGATGATGAAGCTGGCCCAATAAAACCGACCACCCCAACTCCTTGATGAATGCCATCATCATTTTCAACAATCCTGATTGAAAGTTCCTCTTGATGATGATGATCGGAAGAAGAAGAAGAAGTACTGGACCTGTTTTCTGGTACTACAACACTACTTGAACATACTAAAAGGGTCGTCAACGTTGCCTGAAACAAACCAGACCTTGATATATATATATATATATATAGCTATCTAATATCAATCAATCATGTTCTATGTTCAAGTCACAGGTTTACTAAACCAATTGTCGCATCAGATAATAGGTTTGGTAATAACTTGGATACAAGTAACAATACGTATATAAATCCTGGACCTCACTAACTAGCGACCTCAATTCTAGAACCATATTGCCTGATCAGGTGAACAATGCTGGAACAGTTACACTCAAAAAGTTATCAGAACATACTAGTGAAGACTACTCAAAGATTATGAGTACCAATATCGATTGTCCATACCATCTATGTCAACTTGCACAACCTCACCCGAAAAAAAAACAGGAAATGCAAGTATTATATTTATCTCCTCTGTTGCTGTCACAGTGGGTCTACCAAACATATCTGCCTATGCAGCATCCAAAGGTATAGTGTGATTCTGTGCCATCTCAAGAGGTCATTAATTCTTCACAATTCATTAAAATTTAGTATTATTATTGTTTTTTTGTTCCAGGAGCAATCAACCAAATTACAAAGAACTTGGCATGTGAATGGGCAAAAGATAACATTCGCACAAACACTGTCTCACCATGGGGTGTCAAAACAACAATTGTAGAATCTGTACTGTTTCTCTTCAATTTCCATTTCATCTGAATATATCACATTAAAATGCTTTTAGAAAATTGAACTTACAGTTTATTAATTATTATTGTTCACTTTGCAGGTTCTGGATGATCCTGTGCTTCTAGGATTTGCTATGCTAATGTCTCAGACTCCCATCACGCGCATGGCAGAGCCAAGCGAGATTTCGTCCTTGGTAGCATTTCTCTGCTTGCCTACTGCTTCATTCATCAATGGACAGGTTATTCTGGTTGAAGGGGGATTTTCAGCAGGCAGGTGCTAAGCCAACGACATTTTCAAATCGAAATCAGCACAATTTCCAGCCTCATTGTTGATCTGTTTCTTTGAATTTGTCTAGAGCTCAACCATGTTACAATCTCTTTTATCTAAATCAACTTAGCTTCTTGTAAGTTGTAACATGTCAAATCATTGACCAAAGATTCTCTGTAATTTGTGGTGCACACACATGTTTTAATATATTAAGCTAAGATAAGCTGTCACAACTTGAACTATAAAAAGATTAATTAGCAGGAAGCACAGTTGGAAATGGTTGATCAAACTAACTTCCTGAAAAATAACCAAGTACAATTAGATGTTAGGTGCATCCAGGGGCATAGCTAGAAAAAAAAAAATTGGGGTGGGCTATTGTAAATTTTATTTACTTATTTAAAAGTCCTAAAATTTTGAAGTAATTATTAAATAATTTTTTTCTTTCTAATAATCAAATTAAAACGATACAAGAGAAATTTTATATATAAAAAAATCAAGAAAAACACACCATATACAAGAAAAACACAAAAACAAATGGAAAATTATGCATTATATATACAACAAGATACTATCGAAGTGGGGGTTTGAAAGTTATATAGCACTTTTTTGAGATGGTATTTTAAGACTATCACTCCTTTAATAAGTTAAGTTTAAATGGTACCTAAAATTGGTTCTTTCCAAAAATGGCCCCTCACAATAACCTTTTTCACTATTTTGATTTTCTTTTTTCCTCAAAATCCTCCATCAATGAAGGTAGAAATCTGCCTTCATTGGAGGTTGAATGTTAATTATGAAGAAGATGAAAAAAAAAAAAAATTGAAATTTTTTTTCAGATAATTTTTGAGACTTTTCAGGTATTTTCGAGACTTTTTAGGTAATTTATGAGACTTTCAAGTATTTCTGAGACTTTTCACGTACTTTTCGAGTACAAAACCTAAATTTCAATCATAAAATACAATACTTAAATATCAATTATAAAATATAAAACCTAAAATAAAATTCATTATAAGTAAATTAAAAAAAATAAAGTTAAAGGAATTACTTTCAAATTATGACTTGTGATTTTTGAGATTCAATAAAAGATAGAAGTTAGGGTTTTGGATTTGGGAAAATGAAAAAAGAAAGAAAAAGTGGGTTGTGGTCGAAGGGCTTATGCTGAAATCTGAGTGAGATTTGGAAAAGTGGAAAAAAAAAAAAAAGTGTTTAAACACTTGGGCTTATTTTTTTATGTTTAGATTGTTGGGTTTTTTGTTGTAAGTTGAAAATTGACCGTTAGATGGACTGACATGGATTATTTAATTTAGATTTTAACTAATATTTTTTAAACTAACTTAAACTTTACAATTTTTTTTAAAAAACTTGGGTGGGCTGTAGCCCAAGCCCTTGAAGGGCTACGCCGTTGGGTGTATCAATGTTAGGACATGCACATTCTTACGATTCAAGATAAACCGAATCCAACCGAACCTAAAATAAATATGTTCAAGTCGAGTCATCCTGTTAAGATGAGTCAATCCGATACATAAAAATGAAAATCAAGTTTAATTTTGTTAACTTAATATTCATTTGTTTTATTAAATATTATATATAGACTTTGGACTATATTTGTTATTAACATTATATTAACTTGTATTTTGAATTTGAATTATGGATTTTTTAGCTCACTATAGGGAGAGGTCTCCCCGCGCCTTGCGATTAAGCGAGGGGGGAATGGAACCCCATTCCTTTTAAAAAAAAATAATTAAAAACTACACAAACTTGAATTTCTGACCCTCTGTCCCTGTCCTTGTTAATTTGTGTGGATATTTTATTAAATATGGAAACAAATCATGGGCCTAAAAGCCCATACAATTTTTTTTTTTTTATCGAATAAAACCAGAAAAATCAAATTAATTCGAGTAAGAACAAGTCAATCTATGTGTGAGTCAATCCAATCCAAAAAAAATTAAAAGGAGCATATACGAATCAGATGCCAAAACGATTCGAATCGCGCCTAGTGTGGTTCACACACTCTGGATAAAGGAGAATCCAATAGAGGTCTGCCTGTCAAGTGTCCGCACAAGAAAGATAAAGAAAATAATAGAGAAAAAAAAAAATGTCAAGCTCTTCTTAATGATATGAGACAGGTACTATATCTCTATATATTTGTGGTTCACACACTCTATATAAGGATATTCCAATAGAGTTCTATTATATTCCAAGAAAATAATAGAGAAAAAAAAAATGTCAGAATACAGAAACAAAAGATGGTCTCTAAAGGGCATGACTGCACTTGTTACCGGTGGAACTAAAGGCATCGGGTAAGTGATCTCTCTCTCTCTCTGTTGGTTTTATTTCTTTGAAGTGATGATTTCCAATTTTGTTATATTAATGTTGATAATTTATTCGTTTTCCAGGTATGCAATAGTGGAAGAACTAGCAGGATTTGGAGCAGTAGTACATACATGTTCGCGTAACCAGACAGAAATTAATGACAGAATTCAAGAATGGCAGATTAAAGGGCTTGAAGTGAGTGGCTCAGTATGTGACCTGAAAATTAGAGCGCAGAGGGAGAAGTTGATGGAAACTGTCTCTTCTTTATTCCATGGCAAACTCAACATCCTGGTATGCTTCCATGCTTCTTCGTGCATTAGGATCGCGATTTTATTAGGCTCTTTTGATTCTCCAAACTCGAGGAATTTCTTATAGTAGAATCATTTCCATAGGTGAACAATGCTGGAACTGCTTTTGTTAAGGAAACGACGGAAGTCACAGCAGAGGATTTCTCAAATCTAATGTGTAATAATTTCGAGTCTGGTTACCATCTGTGTCAACTTGGACATCCACTCTTAAAAGCATCAGGAAATGGAAACATAATATTTATCTCCTCTGTGGCAAGCCATGTAGCTATACCTCTTTTATCTCTCTATTCATCAACTAAGGGTATGGTTCATTTTTATTTTCATTTTCTTTTTTGTTTCTGCTGGAAAAGCAACAAAATCAAAACTTGGTTCCAAGAATTTCACATATTTCTCACAAAATTTCACTTCAGGTGCAATGAATCAACTCACAAAGAACTTGGCATGCGAGTGGGCAAAGGACAATATTTGCGTGAATTCAATTGCGCCAGGGGTTATCAGAACCCCACTCCTTGATGCTCTAGAAGTATAAACCTCTTCTCCTAGACCCTTAATTTCCGGAGAATTATGTTGTTCCATCTTCTTCAGTCTGTCTCTCAGATTTTCCTTGAGCTGTTTATGCTACAAATTTGAAATTTCACAAGGGATTAACATTTACCATGCTGTAATTCAAACTAAATTTATTCTTTTCCTGGAAAAAAAAATCCAGACATGTTATTTATAATTCAATAGTTCAAACTAAAATTAACTTTAAAGAGAAAAAAATCACAGGATACAAAGTCCAAAATGCCACATTATGTAAAACAGGAAGTGCAAAACATTAAGTTATTGCAACTTTCTGAGTACATAAAATATACTATTTTCAGAGCAAATGGAGCTTATATTAACTGGTAGTTTTTTTCCACAGGAAAATTCTGAAGGCAAGAAAGTTACAAGTCAAATAGTATCCCGTACTCCCATCCCCCGTGCTGGAAATCCTGAAGAGGTTTCATCAGCGGTAGCATTTCTATGCTTACCAGCTGCTTCGTATATCACCGGGCAGGTTCTTTATGTTGATGGAGGATACTCTGTGACCGGATTTTAGCCGAACACAAAAAAAGGATGCTACAAGATTTTCTGGATGTTACTTCCTAGTCAAGTCAAGTCAAAGATTTTACTGGAAAGAGATGCAATCCAAACAAGCTCTCCCTGTTAACATATGAAACAATTTCTTTACTGTTATCTTAAATTAGTTGTTGGTGTCTCCATTATTGTTCTAAATTTTGATATCTTATTAGTTAGTTTTTCTTGTTCAAGGAGGGTAACAAGTACCTTCCTCTTGTAGGTTTTGTGGCCTTGTCTAAATAAATTTACTTACTTAAAACCTATGGTTAGTCCATCTTACAAATATCTTGACCCAAGCAAGAAGCCCAAGCTAATAGCCAACCAAGCCCAAGTCTGACCTCAAATATGCTTCAGCTGTGAACCAAATGTGAACAATTGGAAACTTAAGCAAAACGCTGCGTATAAAGTATCAGAAAAAATCAGATCAGCTGTGGTGGCAATGTGATGAACTACAATGTGGCAAGATTTCATTGGCTGGTCCAGATTACATCCATGACTCAACAGATAAGCATATAAAAGCAAGCATGTGAGAGAAAGTAGACCACAAGTTTGTTTCTCTCTTGCTCTCTGTTATTGCATCACTGATTAGCTTATATTGCTAGGTTGTTTATTGTATTGTAGTATTGTCATTCTTCTATTTCTCTTGTAAGGCAATATTCACAGATTCTTGTGTTGATTCAAATCTGCTATTTCTAGTTTCAGATTTTCTTCTTGTTTATTTCAGTGAGATAAATTTGATAGATCGGAAATTGTAGGCAGTATCTTGGTATTACTTGCTTTAGCCTTTGATTAGTGTGAATCGATTAACAGGTTATAGAAATTATATATTGGTACTGCATATATTCTGTTCTTGCTGTTAAGAGTATTTCTTACAGGTTTATTAGTAGAACAGTGAGTTGTATAAGGTAAGTTATTGACCAGAATCACAACATTCTGCATTCGTGTTTTCCTTGGACATGACAATCGAACAATAAATTTTATCTGGAAGATAATTGTTGTACATGTTGTAGCACTTTCAAGTAGAAGTGTGTGGCGTTGGATTTGTCATGATCCATGATCCGTTCGGATCGGATCATATTACAATCCGATCCAATCCGGTGGATAAGATTGTATGAAACAGTTCCTAATATATAAAAGTTAATAGCCTCCTACGATTAACAAAATCAAATTATTAATTCATATGATATCTCAAATAAAATTAACAAACTACTAAAATAAAGTACATAATTGCTCACTTAAAAGTTCAAAAAGTCTTAACAAATTATAAACATTAATAATAAGTTTTAAACACAAACATAAATAAAATCATCATGAATTTGAAATAAAATATAATCATTTGTTATAATAAAATACAATAATACCTAAAATTTGTTTAATGTTCTTTTATCTAAAATAAAATAAATTGGACGAATATAAATTACGTCTTATATTTTGACGGATTCGGTAGAATGGTGGTTTTTCATATAGAAATCTAAGATCCAATTCAAAGGATTTCAGAATTTATGATCCGATTCAATTATATCATCAAATCCAACCCAATCCAATTGATTTTAGAATATATGATCCAAATTCATCCAATTATGTTATCAAATCCGATCCAATCTGGATTCATCTGCATTCATTGGTTCTAATTCCCAACAAGGACTTGGCATGCGAGTGGGCAAAGGCCAACATACGTGTCAACATTGCCTGAAACAAACCAGACCTTGATATATATATATATATATAGCTATCTAATATCAATAAATCATGTTCTATGTTCAAGTGACAGGTTTACTAAACCAATTGTCGCATCAGATAATAGGTTTGGTAATAACTGATAATGCCTATTTTTACATTTGGTGTAGCCCCGTTTCCTATCTTTTTACATCCATTTTCCGGGTAAAACAAAGTATTTAACACTTAATATAAGTTTGGTTTCTTAGCTTACATGGGCATTTTGCCAAAGAAAGAAGAAGTTGGGGCAAATCTGAAATTTCTAGAGAATTTGAAGGCACAACCGCCCTATTCCCGCCCTACGTAGGGCGGGTGAACATCAATTTTATTTCAGAGGATCACCGCTTATGACTCGTCTCCAAATGGCTCTACAAACAGCGGTCGAAAAGGAAAAAATCAGAAGAACCGCCTTACACCCTCTCTACGTAGGGCGGGTGAACAACGGTCTCACTTCCAGCGAATCATCGACCCTCGTTCGCCCAAAAACCGCTGTTCAGCCAAACCTGAAGAACCGCCCTTCACTCGCCCTATGTAGGGCGGGTGAACAGCGGTTAGACCAATTTCTAGAAAATCATGCTTAGGGTTTCGTGCCCTGTTTCCAAAGATATAAATACCCCATTTCAGCTCTTTTCACCTTACCTCTTGCATGACCATTAAGCTCCAAAACACTTTCAAAACACTCCAAATCTTCTAAGAACCAATCTTTCATCCAAATCCTTCATTAAATCACCCAAATCCTTCATCAAATCATCATTTTAACCCAAATCTCACTTCACCATCTCATTTCCTTACCTAGATCTACCAAAAAAAATCACACCTTGGAGCAAAAGAAGTCAAGGAGAGAAGAAGTCTAACACAATCAAGCATGAGAGGAGGAGTTCTTCACATTAGTTTACTCTAATCCTTTCTCTCTTTACAATTACTTATCTTTGTTTATGGCTTATACTTATTACACATCCTTTGTAGCCATTTATTGTATCATGAACTAAAACTTTCTTGGCTAAGGCCAAGATAAAGCCTTTTCCATGAATTATTACTAAAGGCCATCATTTTATCATTATTGCTTGTGTTGTGTACACTTATTTTATGTTCTTAATTATTACACTACAAGAAAAAAGACGTATAGTGATAAAAAAAATTTGTCACAATAAGTGAAAAATTTGTCACAATATCAATACTGTGACAAAAAAAATATCACTAAAAATTCGTCACTAAATGTAGTTGTGACACTTATAGTGCCATTGTCACTATGGTTAGTGACAATTATTTATAATTGTCAAAAACCATGACTTTTAGTGACAGATTGTTAATTGACCCTAATGAGTTACAAAACAAAAAATATGTCACTGGATACAAGTTAGTGACAATTAACCGTTTAAAGATTTTGTCACTACACACATTTTTTTGTGACAATTTATTATTTAAAAATTGTGTCACTATTCACAAACTCAGTGACAATTAATTATCTGAAAAATGTGTCACTGTACACAAATTTAGTGACAATAATTCGTTTGAAGATTTTGTCACTATACACCTTTTTAGTGATAATTTATTGTTTAAAATTTGTGTCTCTATTCACAAACTCTGGGACAATTCACTATCTGAAAATGTTGTCACTGTATGCATAGTTTGTAACAATTTAAGGTTACTATTGTTTTAGTATCTAAGTAGTTCTATCAGTAATTTTAATATTCCAAACAATTGTCAATAATTTAAACTATTACGATCAAATTAACATATTTATTGAAAACAAACATATAAGAATACATATCATATCTATATGATATACTTGTATTATGAAATTAAAATAATTATAATATTCATCATTCAATATAATATTAAATTTAACATATATATATATATATATATATATAAAAGAATAAAGAACATCTTTAATTAAATCCATAATGTTTGAATGTTAGGCATTTGAACACTTTCAAATGGCTTCCACAACGCAACTTGCTTCACATCCTATAAGAAGTTTTTTTTTTTTTTTTTGGCTCATCCAAGCTTTGCATCTCCATGTATACATAGAACCTCAACTTAATCAACAAGCTCTAGCATGCTATATTGAGACAATCAAGAAGATAGTAGAGAGTTAACTTGTTTGTGGTAAAATCATATCTCCAGGACATGCATTTCCACTCTATAGGAAATAAAATCCTCATTAAAATTGAATTCCAAACAGTAATTGTTATATTTAGTCTTCGATAAATGTGTGAGTTTCTTTTCTTTTTTTTTACTCAAATCTTGATTAATTTTTAAGATTCCAATTGATTTAGTTGGCTCTACCAAAATGGAATACAAGATGAAATAAAATCATATATGTATTAGCTTGCAACGGCATAAAAAATTGTAAGGTACATTCATAATTATAAACAATTACCTTAATAATCCAAGCATTTCTATGTTATAAAATGTAATAGTAGCCAAAAAAAAAAAAATTTTCTCTTTAAATAGCATGACATTTCATCAAACAGTTTATGTGCATTCAGCCTAGTGAATAAAATAATGTCAAGTTCATACAATATTCAGGTTAATCAATAAATCAATTGACAATAACACATTTTTTTTTTCATATACAATAAAACACAACCAAAAACACATAAAAAGCAAACAATTAGAGAACATACCGAGATAATTGGCTTATGGAAAAAGATCGTCAGATTGAAGTGATTGATGAGCGCTCGTAGCATCCTCAGCTCGACGATGGTGACAACGACCTCTTCCTTACTCAGTGGCGATGACGATCACCTCAGGCTTGATGATGGGAGCAACTTGAGCACCCATGTCTTTGTTGTTGTACTGGTCATCGTGCATGTGATGGTGAATTCAATAGAAACGAAATCATGGAGAAATTATGTGCGAGGAAAACAAAATAGAGATTAAAAAGAAATATACCGGAGAAAATTCAATCAAAGGATCGCTTTAATTTTGATTAGGCGGAGAAAATTAGGAACCGTAGAAAGAGAAATTTTGTGAAGTTTTTTTTTAATTATTTTAAATTCCATTATTGAAGTGCAGGGCAATATTAAGGAGGCAGGAGAGGATAAAAAAAAGTTTTAAAAATCCTAAAAAAAAAAAATAAAAATTTAGAGATACCATACCTTAAATAAATTGTCATAGACTTGAGAGTTTCAATAAAATTACGAAATATGATTAGGTGTTTGGAACAAAAAATTTAAAGATCCATGATATGGTTTAGGAAATTTGAAAAAGTGAAAAGAAAATAAGTATTTACAAAATAAAATCTTTTCTTTTCTTTTTTGAAAAAAAAAAAATCTTTCCTTTAAAAAATTTTTTTTCAATTTTTTATAAGGTAATTTTCTGACTAATTATATTAATCGTCATAAATTATCAAATTTTAACTAGTTATGACAATTTTTGTAAGAAAATTTGAATTGAAAAAAACACAATGACAAATAATAAAATTTGTCACAAAATAATACCTATAGTGATATATTCAAAATTTGCCACAAAAAAATGTGTCACTATATGTCACTTTTCTTGTAGTGTTATTGAATCTCTAACTAGCATTTGGTAATTATTTGATTGTTGTGTGAAGCACCGAGAGGAGAATCACACAACGTGCTCGATAAAATGAGTGATATAAGTTAGTAAGATAGAGATATGCGATGCTAGCTTCTAAGATTCACATCAAACTTAATGAATTTCTATATAGTTCGGATAACCATTGAGAAATAGGTTGTTGGTGCATATAAATATTGCCTTTATCACTTGAGAGAGGTTAGAGACTAATTGAAGGTATCACGAATCTATACACACACTTGCATACTCTATTTCAATGATGTGCCTACATTGATGAGAATTGGATAAGTGGATTCACGGTCTTAGCCTAATTTCCCATAAGTAATATAATCACTTGCTTGTGTTTGACTTTGCTTGAGTTTGTTTGCTTGTTTAGTTTCACTAATTGCATTTTAGTTGTATGTTTAATTAAGTTAACTTCGAGTAGTGTAATTCAATAATTCAATCTTTGATTGTCTAAATAGTGGTTAATCAATCCATTGTGGTATTCAATACATCAATCCTCGTGGAACGAATTCTATTTACCATTGTATTACTCATACGGCCCCGTACTATTATGGGTGCTCATTTAGGAGTGGTCAATAACCTGGATGCAAGTATCAACACGTATATAAATCCTGGACCTCACTCGCTAACGACCTCAATTCTAGAACCATATTGCTTGATCAGGACATCAGGTGAACAATGCTGGAACAGTTACACTAAAAAGTTATCAGAACATACTAGTGAAGACTACTCAAAGATTATGAGTACCAATATCGATTGTCCATACCATCTATGTCAACTTGCACAACCTCACCTGAAAAAAAACAGGAAATGCAAGTATTATATTTATCTCCTCTGTTGCTGTCACTGTGGGTCTACCAAACATATCTGCCTATACAGCATCCAAAGGTATAGTGTGATCCTGTGCCATCTCAAGAGGTTATTAATTCTTCACAATTCATTAAAATTTAGTATTATTATTGTTTTTTTGTTCCAGGAGCAATCAACCAAATTACAAAGAACTTGGCATGTGAATGTGATGTAGGACAATTGGCATTAGAGTTTGAAGAAGAGATGGACCGGAAACTGGTTAAAAGAGCTATTCCGAAGAAACGGGCATAACTTTTAGCTCGGTTGTCAGATTTCCTATTATAATATGTTTTCGGAAAGGGTTTTCAGTGCTCCATACCGTGGCAACTGGGGTTACCCTGGTAGATGTCGTTTACTCTCTCATCAGAGCTGTTTAATTTAGGTTGTCGGGCGACCGAAGATTTTAGTGTTTTTTTTCTGTTTCCGTTTTTAGTTGACTTTTGTTTAGTTTGAGGATATTTTAGTCTTTTTGCTTATTTTAGGGTTTCCAGAGCCTATTTAAGGCTCTTTGTTATCAGTTTCGAATTATGAAATAATATTATCTTTTGTACGCTGGTAAACCCTAGAACTTCCGTTCTGCGTTAGAATGGGCAAAAGATAACATTCGCACAAACACTGTCTCACCATGGGGTGTCAAAACAACAATTGTAGAACCTGTACTGTTTCTCTTCGATTTCCTTTTCATCTGAATATATCACATTAAAATACTTTTAGAAAATTGAACTTACAGTTTATTAATTATTATTGTTCACTTTGCAGTTTCTGGATGATCCTGTGCTTCTAGGATTTGCTATGCTAATGTCTCAGACTCCTATTGCAGGCATGGCAGAGCCTAGCAAGATTTCGTCCTTGGTAGCATTTCTCTGCTTGCCTACTGCTTCATACATCAATGGACAAGTTATTCTGGTTGATGGGGGATTTTCAGCATGCAGGTGCTAAGCCAACGACATTTTCAAATCGAAATCAGCACAATTTCCAGCCTCATTGTTGATTTGTTTTTTTTGAATTTGTCTAGAGCTCAACCATGTTACAATCTCTTTTATCTAAATCAACTTAGTTTCTTGTAACATGTAAAAGATAGAAGTTAGGGTTTTGGATTTGGGAAAATGAAAAAAAAAAAAAAAAAAAGTGGGTTGTGGTCAAATGGCTTATTCTGAAATCTGAGAGGGATTTGGAAAAGTGAAAAAAAAAAAAAATGTTTGAACACTTGAGCTTATTTTATTATGTTTAGATTATTGGGCTTTTTTTGTTTTAAGTTAAAAATTGAATATTAGATGGGCTGATACGAATTATTTAATTTAGATTTTAATTAATATTTTTTAAGCAAACTCAAACTTTACAATTTTTTTCAAAAAACTTGGGTGGGCTATAGCCTAATCCCTTGAAGGGCTCTGCCCTTGGGTGCATCAGTGCCTGGGACATGCACATTTTTACGATCCAAGATAAACCGAATCCAACCAAGCCTAAAATAAATATGTTCGAGTCGAGTCACCTTGTTAAGATGAGTCAATTCGATACATAAAAATGAAAATCGAGTTTAATTTTATTAAGTTAATATTCATTTGTTTTATTAAATATTATATATAGACTTTGGACTATATTTGTTATTAACATTAGATTAACTTTTATTTTGAATTGAATTATGGATTTTTTAGCTCACTGTAGGGAGACCCCATGCTTTGAGATTAAGCGAGGCGGGAATGGAACCCCATTCCTTAAAAAAAAATAATTTAGAACTATACAAACTTGAATTTCTAACCGTGTCCCTGTCCCTGTTAATTTGTGTGGATATTTTATTAAACATGGAAACCAATCATGGGCCTAAAGCCCATACAATTTTTTTTTTTTTGAGATATTCATTAGACCCAAAATGTTCTAAACTGTATTAAATCAAATAGAATAAAACCAGATAAATCAAATTAATTCGAGTAAGAACAAGTCAATCTATGTGTGAATCAATCCAATCCAAAAAAATTAAAACTAGCATATACGAATCAGATACCAAACTGATTCGAATCGCGCCTACTCTAGATGCATGCATCCATCAGGTCACTATAATTTAAGATGTTGTTTTTCTGATCAAGATGCATGCATCCATTGTTGAATGTTAAACTTGCCAGCTAACCACTTTCAGCAGCTTCAACTGACTTCTAGAAGCTGATATTGTTGACCACCTCCACCATCCAAACTCATCAACAACCATCTCCCAACTCCCTTCTTCCCAACTGCCATCTCCCAACTTCAGTTTGAATTTGCTGGTTTTGCATTTATTTTTGTTTGTCTTTAATCTCATCTCAGTTCCCTATATAAAGGGACTCAGATTGTGTTGTAAAAACAGTGGAGTGGTGTAAGAAAATTTCAAGAGAGAAATAAAGTAAAAGCTTCTCCGTTTTTTTAGTGTTACCATCTCTCTCAGAGGTGCACCACAAGTGACCTCAACATTCCCATTCCACCAACATCCATCAGGTCACTATAATTTAAGATGCTGTTTTTCTGATCAAGATGCATGCATCCATCAGGTCACACACTATATCTCTATATATTTGTGGTTCACACACTCTATATATTCTATGATGAAGACAGGTACCCTTGGATTTATTAGTTGGATGATTTTGGATCAATCAAGCTCTTCTTAAATGATGTGAGACAGGTACTATATCTCTATATATTTGTGGTTCACACACTCTATATAAGGATATTCCAATAGAGTTCTATTATATTCCAAGAAAATAATAGAGAAAAAAAAATGTCAGAATACAGAAACAAAAGATGGTCTCTAAAGGGCATGACTGCACTTGTTACCGGTGGAACTAAAGGCATCGGGTAAGTGATCTCTCTCCCTCTCTCTCTGTTGGTTTTCTTTCTTTCAAGTGATGATTTCCAATTTTGTTATATTAAGTTGATAATTTATTCGTTTTCCAGGTATGCAATAGTGGAAGAACTAGCAGGATTTGGAGCAATAGTACATACATGTTCGCGTAACCAGACAGAAATTAATGACAGAATTCAAGAATGGCAGAGTAAGGGGCTTGAAGTAAGTGGCTCGGTATGTGACCTGAAAATTAGAGTTCAGAGGGAGAAGTTGATGGAAACTGTCTCTTCTTTATTCCATGGCAAACTCAACATCCTGGTATGCTTCCATGCTTCTTCGTGCATTAGGATCGCGATTTTTCTAGGCTCTTTTGACTCTCCAAACTCGAGAAATTTCTTATAGCAATATCATTTCCATAGGTGAACAATGCTGGAATTGCTTTTGCTAAGGAAACGACAGAAGTCACTGCAGAGGATTTCTCAAATGTAATGTGTAATAATTTCGAGTCTTGTTACCATCTATGTCAACTTGGACATCCTCTCTTAAAAGCATCAGGAAATGGAAACATAGTATTTATCTCCGCTGTGGCAAGCCTTTTAGCTGTACCTCTTCTATCTCTCTATTCATCAACTAAGGGTATGGTTCATTTTTTTTTTCATTTTCTTTTTTGTTTCTGCTGGAAAAGCAACAAAATCAAAACTTGGTTCCAAGAATTTCACTTCAGGAGCGATGAATCAACTCACAAAGAACTTGGCATGCGAGTGGGCAAAGGACAATATACGCGTGAATTCAATTGCGCCAGGGTTTATCCGAACCCCACTCATGGATGCTGTAGAAGTATAAACCTCTTCTCCAAGACCCTTAATTTCCAGAGAATTATTATGTTCCATCTTCTTCTGTTGTCTCTCAGATCTTTCTTGAACTGGCGTTTATGCTACAAATTTGAAATTTCACAGGGATTAACACTTACCATGATGTAATTCAAACTAAATTTATTCTTTTCCTGGAAAAAAAATCCAGACATGTTATTTATAATTCAATAGTTCAAACTAAAATTAACTTTAAAGAGAAAAAAAATCACAGGATACAAAGTCCAAAATGCCATATTAGGTAAACAGGTAGTGCAAAACATAAAGTTATTGTACCAGTTTACAACTTTCTGAGTACATACAATATACCATTTTCAGAACAAATGGAGCGTATATTAACTGTTAATTTTTTTCCTCAGGAAAATTCTGAAGGCAAGAAAGCTGCAAGTCACGTAATATCCCGTAATCCTATCCCCCGTGCTGGAAATCCTGAAGAGGTTTCATCAGCGGTAGCATTTCTATGCTTCCCAGCTGCTTCGTATATCACCGGGCAGGTTCTTTTTGTTGATGGAGGATACACTGTAAAAGGATTTTAGCCGGACACAAAAAAAAAAGGGTGCTACAAGATTTTCTGGATGTTACTTCCGAGTCATGTCAAGGATTTTACTGGAAAGAGATACAATCCTTACAAACTCTCTCTATTAAAATATAAAACAATTTCTTTACTATTATCTTAAATTAGTTGTTGGTGTCACCATTAGGGATGGCAATTCGGGTATGGATTTGGAAAAAAAAAAAACATACCCAAACCCGCGAACCCGCTATTATGTGCATGTGTGTAATTTTAATATTGTGTTCTTATTTATTTGTGTTTGTGTGTAATTTTAATATTTTGAACTTATGGATTGTAAGTGGTGTGACAACACCTCTCTCGAGTTCACTTGGTAATTTCGTTGAACACCTTGTAGGCAAAATCGAAAATTACCACCAACTTCTTCCAAGACCCTGTTTGAATGGACTTACAAGCACAATAATGTAATAATAGCAATAAGGAAGCATAATCAACTAAAAGCAATCAAACTACAACACAACACAAACAATTTTACGTGGTTCACCAAAATTGGCTACGTCCACGGAGGCACCGATTTCACTAGATAATGAGAATGACAAGTACAAGATATTGCCTCTAGCCTACAAGCCTTCTCTCTTCCTCTAGGTCTCAATCCTTCAACCTCACAATCACTTTTTGTTTTAGGTTTTTCTCTCTAGCTTTTGTTGTCTCTACACATTTGCACACACTTAGTCTAAAAGCTCAACTAACAACTTACTTATATAGTGAGACTTTTAGCTAATTACAACATAGTCCAATAAAACCCTAAATTACAAATATGCCCCAAATACAAATACATGTTACTTTGAGACAAACATCAACAATCTCCACCTTGTCGACAAGAAACTTCAACCCTCGGAAATCATTGGATAACGCCGTGTTTATAACACCTCCACCTTGACAAGAAAATCCCTTGACTCTACACACCTCAAGTGGTGAGGTGCCTACCTAAACTCAACAAGAGAAAAGGTTTAGCAAGTTCAAGCAATGCTCAAACTTGTCTTTTGTAACTGGATTGGTAAGCATATCGGATGTATTCTCATCCGTGTGAACTTTTTCAATGGAGACTTCACCCAAGATAATCCAATCTCGTATTCTATGGAATCGGATGTCAATGTGCTTTGTTCTCACATGGAACACTTGATTCTTGGTTAGAGCAATCGCACTTTGACTATCACACCTAAGTAACACCAAATTTTTCTTCTTCAATCCCATATCATTCACCAAACCCCTCAACCAAATTGCTTCCTTTGTTGCTTCAGTGATTGCCATGTATTCCGCTTTGGTAGTAAACAAGGTACTAGTAGGTTGGAGCATAGACCTTCAACTAATCGGTCCATCCGAACATGTAAATACATATCCCGTTATAGACCTCCTCTTGTCTAAGTCACCCTCATAGTCGGAATCAACAAACCCAACAATATTAGTTTCACCATGTTGTCTTTCAAACATAATACCCAACTCTTTAGTACCCTTCAAATACCACAAAATCCATTTAATGGCATTCTAATGCTCTTTGCCTGGATTTGCCATGTATTTGGCAACCACACTAACCGCTTGGGAGATATCGGGTCTTGTATATACCATAGCATACATCAAAGAACCAACTGCATTTGCATACGGAACCTTCACCATCTCTTCTATCTCGGCATCCGTGGAAGGACATTGCTTTGCACTCAAGACAAAGTGTGAAGCAAGTGGAGTAAAGACGGCTTTAGCATCAAGCATGCTAAACTTCTCAAGCACTTTGTGAATATACCTCTTTTGAGATAACCACAACTTTCCCGCTTTCCGATCTCTTTTTATCTCCATCCCTAGGATCTTTTTAGCAACACCAAGATCTTTCATGTCAAATTCTCCACCCAAAAGCCTTTTGAGTTCATCAATTTTTGATATATCCTGACATGCTATAAGCATATCATCCACATACAACATCAACAATATAATTGTACTATCATTAAACACATGAGAATAAACACTACAATCATACTCACTTCTCTTGTAGCCAATCTTCAACATGTAAGAATCGAAGCGCTTGTACCATTGTCTTGGAGATTGCTTGAGTCCATAAAGTGACTTCTTTAATCTACAAACAAGGTTCTCATTTATCGCTTCCTTGAACCCTTCCGGTTGAGCCAAATAAATGACCTCTTCCAAATCCCCATGAAGAAATACCGTCTTCACATCAAGTTGTTCCAACTCCATGTCATATTGAGCTACCAAGGCTAACAGTACCCGAATAGATGTGTGCTTCACCACCGGTGAGAAAATCTCATTGTAATCAACGCTTTCCTTTTGTGAGTACCCTTTAACAACCAATTGTGCTTTGAACTTCAGTGCTTCATTCTCATGTTTGCCTTCTTTCTTCCTAAATACCCATTTATAACCAACAATCTTTCGGTCTTTAGGTTTAGGAACCAACTCCCAAACGGAGTTCTTTTCAAGAGATTCCATCTCTTCTATCATAGCCTTCACCCAACTTTCTTTATCATGACAACCAATTGCTTCATTAAATGTAGTTGGATCTCCCTCACTAGCCATGAGTGCAAAATGCACTTCATCATTCTCATCATCCTAACCGTACCTTTGCGGTGGCTTTGAGACTCTCATTGGCCTTTCTTGAGCTATAGATCTAGGTTCCTCAAGAACCTCTTCTTGTTGTACCTCCTCATTTTCGCTATCACTAATCTTTGTAGTAATAGGAATTTTGGTCACAACTCCTCTCTCACCATCATCCTTGGTTTCTTCTTTTGGCATGGAGGCTTCATCAAATACTACATCTCTACTAAGAATTTTCTTCTTATTGGCCATATCATAAGGCTTGAATCCCTTCACTCCTTTCTCAAACCCGAGAAATATGCATTCAAGTGACTTTGATTGTAGCTTGTTCCTCTCATCACTAGAAATAAGAGCATATGCCTTGCACCCTAAAACCTTCAAATTAGAGTAGTCAACTTCCTTGCCTATCCATACTTCTTCCGCCGATTTAAACTCAAGTACCTTTGATGGTGACTGGTTAACCAAATAACAACCATGATTAACCGCTTTTGCCCAAAAAGATTCGGGCAACCCCGTATGAAGTCTCATACATCTAGCTCTCTCCAAGAGCATTCTATTCATCCTCTTCGCGGCACCATTTTGTTAAGGATTTTTCTTCACTATGAAATGTCTTGTGATGCCTTTAACTTTGCAAAATTTAATAAATTTGCAACTCTTGTACCCACCTTTGTTGTCACTTCTCAAATACTTGATCTTCCTCCCTGTTTGCTTCTCCACTTTCGCCTTCCATTCCTTGAACTTTTCAAAGACCTCGACCTTCTCCTTCATGAAGCAAACCCAAACTTTCCTAGAAAAATCATCCATGAAAGTAACAAAGTAGCGAGCTCCACCATTTGATCTAGTTGGTGCAGGCCCCCACACATCAGAGTGTATATAATCGAGCAACCCCTTGCTTCCATTTTCCTTGCTTGGAACTTTGAAGCTCATTTTGCATTGCTTTCCCATAACACAATACTAGCAAAATTCTAGCTTGCATGACTCCACACCTTTCAACAATTGTCACCTATGTAGTTCTTGCAATGCTCTCTCACTCATATGCCCTAGCCTTAAATGCCAAAGTTGAGTGTCATCTTTGCAATTTTCTTCTTCCGTGGAGATAGCCGCTCCACCTAAAATTGTGTTCCCCGAAAGCCTATAAAGATTGTTGCCCAACTTTATACCTCGCATCATCACCATGGATCCCTTACACACCTTGATCACACCATCACTTTCCATGAAAGAACACCCATTTGTATCAAGTGTGGCTAGAGATATTAAATTCTTCTTGAGTGCCGGAACATGTCTCACACTACCTTAGGTTTTCACAATCCCATCAAACATCTTGATCTTGATTGTACCTATCCCAATGACCTTGCAAGTTCCATTGTTACCCATTTGGATCTCACCTACACTTTGAGACTTATACGTGTCAAACCAATCCCGATTTGCACACATGTGAAAATAGCACCTGGAATCAAGAATCCATGCGTAGGAAGTATAACTAGTTGAAGCTACCGACAATAGCTCACCATTATCTTCGGATACCACATTAGCTGTAAAGCTTGTCTCGGCTTTCTTTCCTTCCTTAATCTCCGCCTTAAACTTTCTACAATCCCGTTTGTAATGCCATTTCTTGCCGCAACCGTAACACTTAACATTTTTCTTTCTAGATTTTGATCTAGAGTTCTTCTCCGACTCAATTCTTTCTCTTGTTCGACCCCGCTCACTAAAATCCTTAATGAAATGTCTTTCCCCTTGAGCATCCTTCTCACTTGCCTTGTTCAATTTCATATATAAGAAATTATATCAGAAACAACGGTATCACATTGGAGAGTTTCCTTGCCAAACAACAAAGTAGTCCAAAAATGCTTGAAGGAATTTGGTAAAGATCTCAACAACAAGAGAGCGTTATCATCCTCTTCGTACTTCACATCAACCCGTATTAAGTCGCTAATACACCGGTTATAGTCATTCAAGTGTGCTATGACATCTCCACCCTCCTCCATTTTTAGTCCATAGAGTTGGTCTTTGAGAGTCAATTTGTTGGACAAGGTTTTGCCCATGTAAAGCTTCTCAAGCTTCTCCTAAGTCCCATTAGCGCTCTTCTCTTCCATAACATTGCATATCACTTCATCGGAAAGATGCAACTCAATGGAACTCATAGCCTTCTCATCCAACACCTTCCACGTTTCCATTGACATATCCTTGGGCTTTTTCTCTACCCCATCAACCATAAAATACAAGTCTTGTTGGATAAGGATGTTCTTTATTTTCCTTTGTGATAAGTCAATTTATATGCTTTGTGTAGCCCCTGTTTTCTTATGTTTTGATCTCGTTTTCCTTGGAATTATCATGTTTTAATGTTTAAATAATGTGTTTGTAGTTCTATTTGTCCAAGAAGGAGTCGACGCGCGATAACAGAGATTTTCCGAGCTTATCTAGGGCTTTCATTTAAAAAGAGTTTTTCAGTCTTCGTAATACGTATCGCAAAAGGCAAAATTGTGTACTACGTCCAACCGTAAAAATCAACATAGCAACACTGTCAACTCTCGCGGTTGGTGTAGTTAGAGTGTACTGTGTGATTGGAAGAAATCAACACACACTGCCAACTCTCGCAATTGGTGTCGTAAAACGTACCATGAAAGGCAAAATGGTGTACCTTGAGATTTGGTAGTGTGTCCTAATTGGTTTCGTCAAACAGTTTCATTAAAACGTACTGTAAGACATACTACGAGATGACAGCCACCGCTTACTTTTCACATTTTGGGACCCACTTTGACCTACCTATATATATATATATATATATATATAACTTTACCAATTGTTTTCATGAGTGCTTCATAAAATCTAGATCTTAGAATTGCTCCAAAAACGCCTATCATCAAATCCTCCATATATTTAACACAAATTCACCACAATCATCATCTCTTCACCATAATCCACCATAAATCCATCACCTCCACTCCATAACCTTCTTTTACACAGCATACCCATCATCAATCACCACTTTGGAGCATAAAAGGAAGCTTGGAAATACCAAGTCATTGAAGCCAAGCAACTACAAAGAGGAAGTTCTTCACTTGAGTTCATTTCTTGTAACTTTATCTTTTGAACTTTTGTATTTGCTATGGATTGCTTCAATTTATTATCTCAAATAAATTGGATGTGTAATATGAGCTAAACACATACATGCTAGAGTTATGATGATACCAAACCCTTAATCTTTTAAATGATTTGCCTAATTTCTCTTAAAATGCTTGTGATGTTATATGGGTATCTCATATTCTTAATGCTTTCACTTGGTTGCCACTTCGTATTTGGTTAGCCTCATGGATGAATTATTGGCTGTGGTATGGCTCACTCAATTGCGCATTACATGACCAACGAAATAACCAATGTATTTGACCGGAAAGTTGAGAGATCACTAGGCCGGCATACATTGCTCTTGTGTCCCACGGTACTTAATGAATCCATACGTATGTGTGGATGTGATTTCTAACACTCGAGAGAGATTAGAGATCAATTCAGGGGACACGAGTCTATTATACACTTGCACATTGAGGGATTAAGTGAGTCTAGAACTTAATTAGAAGGATTGTTACAGTTGAATTATTTCCCTAGTGTAACTACATTTCATGCCATCTCTCCATTCCATCCTATCATTGTAAATATTAGTTTATAATTTATTTATTTATATTATTATTTACACTTTTCCGCACACGTAACACACGAGTCCGCTTGGCGTGTTGTAATAATAGCTAGAACCTGTAACGGTCGGTGGATTCCACCTCCCTACGGAACAATACCCTCACTTGCCGTTGTGCTAGTCTCTGTGACTCGCGCGCTAGTGAGGTCGAACTTAATTGTTCATCTTTTGACCGACACCGCACACACTATTATGGGATGTGTTTAGGCCATTTGAATGATTGTATATATGCCTACTTCATCTCTATAGGCTTAGGACAAGCGAAAACGAAACCACGACAAAACTAAACACAAGCTCAAAAGTGTCTAATTAAAATAATTTTTTCCTAGATTGCCTAATTGATAAGTGTATTATGAAGCCAACAGAAAATTTCACTCAAGTGACGGAATATAGGCTCTGAAAACGTGCACAGGTAGTCTCCACTAATGGTCTAAACTTCTTAAGTGCGCTACCCTCTTAACTAGGACACTAACGAGTCTGGTAGGATGTGTGAAAGCCATGTGGTGCAGCACCTTGGCTTGCACTTCTCAGTGGTTCTAGCATGCTTGTGTCTGTGTTTAGTTCGCCCAATAATCGCATCTTTATTCTTCAGTTGGCTTAGCGGAATTTTTGTGTGTTGTTTAAAATCTTTTCTAATTAGTTTTTATTTATTGGTTTTGCTCAGGGACTAGCAAAATGATGGTTTAGGGGTGTTGATAAGTCAATTTATATGCTTTGCGTATCCCCTATTTTCTTATGTTTTAATCTCATTTTCCTTGGAATTATCACGTTTTAATGTTTAAATAATGTGTTTGTAGGTCTATTTGTCCGAGAAGGAGTCGACGTGCGATAACGGAGATTTTTCGAGCGAATCCGGGGCTTTCATTTTAAAAGAGTTTTCCGGTCTTCGTAAGACATATCGCGAAAGGCAAAATTGCGTACTACATCCAACAGTGAAAATCAACATAGCAATATTGCCAACTCTCGTGGTTGGTGTCGTTAGAGTGTACCGTAAGATTGGAAGAAATCAACACACACTGCCAACTCTCGCTACTGGTGTCATAAGACGTACTGCGAAAGGCAAAATAGTATACCGCGAGATTTGGCAGTGTCCTAATTGGTTTCATCAGACAATTTCGTTAAAGCGTACTGTGAAGCGTACTACGAGATAACATCCACCGCTTACTTTTCACCTTTTTGGGACCCACTTTGACCTACCTATATATATAACTTTACCGATTATTTTCGTGAGTGCTTCACAAAATCTAGATCTTAGAATTGCTCCAAAAACATCTACCATCAAATCCTCCATATATTTAACACAAATTCACCACAATCATCATCTCTTCACCACAATCCACCACAAGTCCGTCACCTCCACTCCATAACCTTCCTTTACACACCATACCCATCATCAATCGCCACTTTGGAGCATCAAAGGAAGCTTGGAAATACCAAGTCATTGAAGCCAAGCAACTACAAAAAAGAAGTTCTTCACTTCAGTTCATTTCTTGTAACTTTATCTTTTGAACTTTTGTATTTGGTATGGATTGCTTCAATTTATTATATCTAATGACTTGGATTTGTAATATGAGCTAAACACATATATGCTAGAGTTATGATGATACCAAAACCTTAATCTTTTAAATGATTTGCCTAATTTCTTTTAAAATGCTTGTGTTGTAATATGGATATTGTGTATGCTTAATGCTTTTGCTTGATTGATCATCTTGTAATTGTTATATTGGTTGTGTGAATGAACTGAGAGGTGACGCGCTAGACGCGCTAAACGTGCTCATCACAATATCCACTGTATTTGACCGGAAAGATAAGAGATTACTAGGCCAGTGTATAGGGCTTGTGTGTGTGTTCCACTGTGCTAGATTAGCTTAAATATATTTTGTATGTTTGGGTGCGATTTTTATTGCTCGAAAGAAATTAGGAGTTACTTAAAGGGGACACGAACCTATAACGTATACTTGCATAATTTGGGAGATTAGGCAGGTCGAATTCGTAATTAGAAGGGTGAGGTGGATCTAAATTCTAGTATTATTTCATCGTATTACAAACATCGTTTTCTTGTATGATTTACTTAATTTGCTTAATACATGCTTAGAATTAGCTTTAGATTAATTTAGTGATAAGTTTGGAAATTATTCAATTATTGTTCAAATAGTACGCGTGCCTTCGAACACCAGTAATCATTAAATCCCTTAGTCTCTATGGGACAATACCATACTCTATCATTGCACTACATTTCGACCTCGTACTATTGCGAGCGTGATGGTTTGTGGCGATCACTTTGCCATAATGTAAAGTTTAATTTCCCATCAAATGGCTTCACTTCAAACTTCACCCCACCGGAGCTTCCGGATAATGTACTACCCCTCTCGGCCATTGTAAACAACCTAAAATAGCCTAAGCTCTGATACCACTTGTAAGCGGTGTGACAACACCTCTCTTGAGTTCACTTGGTAATTTCATTGAACACCTTGTAGGCAAAATCGAAAACTACCACTAACTTCTTCCAATACCTTGTTTGAATGGACTTACAAGCACAATAATGTAATACTAGCAATAAGGAAACATAATCAACTAAAAGCAATCAAACCACAACATAACACAAGCAATTTACGTGGTTCACCAAAATTGGCTACATCCACGGAGGCACCGATTTCACTAGATAATGAGAATGACAAGTACAAGATATTACCTCTAACCTATAAGCCTTCTCTCTTCTTCTAGGTCTCAATCCTTCAACCTCACAATCACTTTTTGTTCTAGGTTTTTCTCTCTAGCTTTTGTTGTCTCTACACATTTGCACACACTTAGTCTAAAAGCTCAACTAACAAGTTACTTATATAGTGAGGCTTTTAGCTAATTACAATGTAGCCCAATAAAACCCTAAATTACAAATATGCCCCAAATACAAATACATGTTACTTTGAGACAAACATCAACATGTATGTAATTTTAATATTGTGTTCTTATTTATTTGTGTTTGTGTGTAATTTTAATATTTTGAACTTATGGATTATGGACTTGTGTTGTGTTAGAATTCAAAACTTGAATTTACGGATTATGTACTTATGTTAGAATTTTAGAACTTGAACAACATTTTTTTTTTTTGTTCTAGTTTTTTAAAGCTATTTATACTATTAAGCTTAAAATGATAAATGTTCATGGGTTCGCGGGTGCCACACCCATCCACATATCCTCTGAAGTTCACGGGTTTGTGGGTGGGTCTGGATGTTGCTTAAATCTGCAGGCAAAACCCGAACCCGCCACATTTTGTGGATGGGTTTGGATGTCATTTTCTTTCGCGAGTTTGGTTTGGTTTTTCCCAAACCCGCCCGAACCCGGTCCATTTCCATTCTTAGTCACCGTTATTGTTCTAAATTTTGATATCTCGACTCCATATATGACAATACCTACTAGTTAATTTTTCTGCCACGTAACATTTCAAGTGCATTGATACCATCTATGGGTTAACGCTGACGTGCTTGGGCACCTCAACGGCAAGTCACCAGACAACGCCCGGTCATGTCAGCATTGATTGATGATATGGCATGGCATGTCATTCGACACATCAACCATAGTCGTTGACATGCCCGGTACATCATCAAAAATTGACTGATGTGACTTGTGATCAACGCCTCTCTCTTTGTCGATCCTTGTTGAAAAATTTTGTGATAACATGTATTTTGAGAGCATTATTTGAGTATAATTGATTTCATGAAAATGTAAGATCAAAGTATATTCGAATTCTCCTCTGTGAGAACATCGAATAGATATACTCAAACTCCCAAAATGATTAATGGGTGAATGAAAAATTGAGTCTCAAAATACGCCCATTGTACAGGGAAAATGTGAATCCCACATAGGTTAGGGAAAACAATTATATGTAGTATATAATTGATTGTGTGATAGTAGCTAGAGGCTCACTCTCATGCGCAGGGGGAAGCACAACAGACCTCGAACCTTCTTTTGAAAACAAAATCAGTGTTTAATTAGAAATAAATAAGTTTGAACTTGTTGAAAGTGGTTTGTGTTGAATAGTTGTATCTTGCTAGGAGACAATCGCCATATGAGCATGTGAGCGATACACATGTAACTTGAAATAAAAGTATAATGCATGTGAGCATTGTAATTAGCAGGAAACGCATTTAGAGATGATTGATCAAAATACGTGTTTGAGTCGAGTCAACATTAAAAAAAAAAAAAATGAAAACCAAATTTGTGCAAGTCAGTTATGGTTTTGGTTTGCCACCAAAAACCAACCATACCGACTTGTTTTTGTGATTATACTAATATATGGATATTTTTATCAAATATGGAAGTCGATTATGGCCCTAAAGGCCACTAAAATCTTTTGTGAATCCGAATTTTTTTTTCTGGAAAAATCAGGTTTGAGTTGGTTTGTTTTTGTGAATCAATCCAATTCACAAAATAAATGAAAACCGAATATATGTGAGTCAGATATGTTTTTGGCTGAAAACCGAACCACGCATACCCCTAGGTATGGATCAGATCGCTATATGGGTCACCAAGTGATCACTGGATGCTATTTTTCTGATCAAAATTTAATAACATATGGTTCACCCACTCTGGATAAGAAGTTTCTAATAGAACTAAAACTTGGGTGCAACGGGATGCACCATGCATCCCCCACCCAGATGTTACCTTGCTCATGTGGCAACATCTTTGTATTGGATGACATGTGTTTCAGATATATCAAGCTTCTGTTAATATCTTTTAAGTTTGAATGTTTGTATTTAAATTGTATTGTTATCCTAGGAAATATCTTATCTTTAGGAGTTTTAGTTTTTCAGCTTTCATCTCAGTTGTATTATATATTCAATTGTTTATCAATGAAAAAGTGTGTGCAATTCTATACCAATTCTTTCTCTGTTTACACTTTGCCCACGTGGCAACATCTGGGTAGTGGTGCATGGTGCATAGAATGCACCCAAGAACCTCTCTTCCAATAGAGGTCTTCTTGTCAAGTTTCCAGCCTGGACGAGCCATTATGTCATTACCGGGCCATAATTGAGAACTTGTGGTTCTAGGAAGCACAAAATTCCCTGATGATCACGTATTCTATGATGAAGACAGGCATCCTTAGATTTATTAGTTGGATGATTTTGTATCAATCAAGCTCTTTTTAATAATATGAGAATGGAAGAAAAATATCAGTAAATAGTACAAGAGCTAACTACTTTCAAGTTGCTTGAGCAAACAAGTGAAGACTAACATGACTGAAATAGAGTTGGGTTGCAATGATAAGAGATGGTCTCTCAATGGAACAATGCTGGGATAGCTATAGTGAAAGAAACACTAGGTCATACTGCTGCTGACATATCAACTATATTAAGCACAATTTTTGAGTCTGGTTACCATTTCTGTCAACTTGCACATCCACTCTTGAAAGCATCAGGAATGGAAGTATTGTATTGACGTAGAACGGAAGTTCTAGGGTTTGTCAGCGTAAACCCTAAATCACATAAAACTGGAATCCACTAGTAATTTAAATTGAAACCAAAATATAATATTATTCAATGACAAAACTGATAACAAAAGAGTCTTTAAATAGAGTCTCTGAAACCCTAATAGTCTCTGAAACCCTAATTGAAGCAAAAAGACCGAAATAACCCTTCACTAAACAAAATACAATTTAAAAATGAAAAAACAAATAAATCATTAAAAACTTCAACAGCCCGACAACCTGTCTAAAATAGCTCCGTTGAGGATGAAAACGTCATCAACTGGGGAACCCAGGTTGCCATAGCGTAGAGCACGAAAAACCCTTTCCAAAAACATATTATAATAGACATTCTGACAACTGAGCCAGAAGTTATGCCCGTTTCTTCGGAATAGCTCTTTAGCCAATTTCTGTCATACATCAGTCCTCCCACCTGTGAAGAACTTGACCTCGAGTGATTATCCGGATAAAGTATAACCTGATCACCTCCATCGGCAAATAATTTCCTACGCCTCTTGACATCTACTGTAGCTTTATATTTCGCATTAATTTCTTCTAGCTTCTGTCGCACCTTTGCTTGCAGCACCGCACCAGCATGATTCCACATTTTCTGCAGCAATACTAACACTCGGACCCTTAGGTAATTCCTCTGAGGTAATGCATGTGAATTGTTCTAGCTGCAGCGGGTGTATTTACTCAAGAACCACTACCGCTGGTGTTTTCTCCTCTTCTGCCACAAGACCTTTAACCACCAAGACGTGAGTATCTGTTGCACCTTTCACATCTGTCATGACTTCTGTCACAACTTCTGTCGCAACTTCTGTCACATCTTCTGTTACATCTTCTGTCACATCTTCTATCACAACTTCTGTCACATCTTCTGTCACATCTTCTGTCACAGTTAGAAAAGACCGCTTCTCCACTTCAGAAGGCTTGTTAGGAACTATCAGCTTAGACCACTCCTTAATATGATATACCACACTTTTGTTACCTTGCACACAATTCTAATAATTCTGAAAAATAAAATGTTCATAATTTGGAGGTAAAAACCTGTTCATCATAAGTTGTTTCATTCGCCTCCAGGATCGTACAGGAACCTTGCCTTGTCGTCGTCTATCCATCTGCAACCTCTCCCACCAAACAGCAACCCCGCTTCTCAACTTATGCGGTGCCAAATTGACTAGTCGTTCCTTTGTAATTTCAGTAAACTCAAAGAATCTCTCAACCTTAGAAATCCAGTCTATGAACTCTTCAATTTGCAGTTTCTCATAGAACAATAGTATGTCTACACGGATTCTATAGTCAGGTTGATTTCGATTTCGTTGACGATTCCTTTGGTAACCCGCAAAGTCCTCAATAGAATCTCCATCACTGAAATCTTCAAATTGCTCGTGTCTCGCTGCTCTAGGCGGACGTCTACCTCTAGGGCGGCCAATGGCAACTCCCTTGACTCCATCTCTGTTGGCAGGGGTAGGGGCGTTAGCGTCGCCAACAGAGGTGTTGGGATTAGGCAGCCACTCCATCATTTGCTAAAACATGGCCTCCAACCTTTTTATCGACTGTCGCCGCTCGTCAATCGTTGCCCATAAATCGATATCCCTACGACCAGCGTCGCCAGGGTTAACTCTTTCGGCTTCGTTGTTGGCCATTGAACAAGGCAAAATCCTTGGCTCTGATACCACTTGACGCAGAACGGAAGTTTTAGGGTTTACCAGCGTAAGCCCTAAATCACATAAAACTGGAATCCATTAGTAATTTAAATTGAAACCAAAATATAATATTATTCAATGACGAAACTGATAACAAAAGAGTCTTTAAAATGAGTCTCTGAAACCCTAATAGTCTCTGAAACCCTAATTGAAGCAAAAAGACCGAAATAACCCTTCACTAAACAAAATACAATTTAAAACGAAAAAACAAATAAATCATTAAAAACTTCAACAGCTCGACAGCCTGCCTAAAACAGCTCCGTTGAGGATGAAAACGTCATCAACCGGGGAACCCAGGTTGCCACAGTGTAGAGCACAAAAAACCCTTTACAAAAACATATTATAAAAGACATTCTGACAACCGAGCCAGAAGTTATGCCCGTTTCTTCGGAACAGCTCTTTAGCCAACTTCTGTCCTACATCATGTATTTATCTCCTGTAGCTATACCCCTTGTATCGATTTACGGTGCATCCGAAGGTATGCAACAAAACTACAAAATTCAGAAAAAGAGCAAAAGATACATATGAAGCCTTAAATCTAATAAAAACTTCATTGTTATGTTCGAGAGCCATGAATCAAGTTACAAAGAACTTGGCATGCGAGTGGGCCAAGGACAACATTCGTGTTAATGCAATCGCTCTATGGATTATTAGAACCTCACTTATTGATGCTGCAGCAGTATTTACCTGTCTCTTGATCACTTCGTGGTTTTTTTTTTTTTTTTTTTTTTTGTTGTCAATTTTGCATTATACAAAGTGTTTGATTTCATTACACTAAGATTAATTATTGATTTTCTCTTCTCACTGCAGAAAGAAAAAATAGATCAATCAGTTTCTCGTCAACCTATGGGACGAGTTGGAGAGCCGAGTGAGGTTTCCTCGCTTGTGGTATTCCTTTGCTTCTCGGCTGCTTCGTATATCACCGGACAAGTTATTTGTGTTGATGGAGGATTTACGGTGAACGGGGTCTGACAACTGAAAATTAATAGAAAGATCTTGTAATCAAGAAAAAACATTATTTTTGTCCATTAAGGGGAACACTGAATCTTCAATGGAGCAAAAACCTATTGTAGCATAAAATTTAAAAGACGACATGTAGAAATTCGATTTGGAAATGGCTGGAAATTATGTTAGTCATGATCTCTGTTCCAAAGCTCAACATGCTTAGACAATAACAGAGTCATTTTGTTTATTTTATTTGTCTTCTCTTCAAGTGAAAAACAAGTTCTAATTTTGAGATTATGTAGCATCTATCATCCTGACAATACACACTAACATTTGAGTCTCTGATTGATGTAGCGGAAGCTCTGTCGAGAAAAACCTGCGTAAAACGATTAGAAACAACCTACTAAAGTTCCGTTGATTTGCGCACAAATACCGGAAAGTTAGGCTTCAATTCGTTGATTCACGATGAATACCGAAATTGGAATAATTAGAGAAAACTATAAAATTTTATAAATCAAAAGCTGAATGGCCAATTCGGCCTACATCATTATTTAAAGCAAAATAAATCCTAAACCTAATCGAATTCCTTGGAAAGCAAGAAAAACGACTTAAAAACGGAAATTTACCAAAAAAGGCAAAAACGAAATTAAAGCAAAAACTAATTCTACTGAGAATCCTAAACACTCCAGAATTGACGGAAGTCGATTCGGAATTGGGAAACTCAACCTTATTGCGAAAAAGAAACTTTCCTAAAACGGCAAAAATTGCAACTTCGAGGCCTAAACGACAGAATTTGCCTAAAAGGACGTGCTTACGCAGCAAAGCTACGAAGTAGTTCCGGAAACGCCGAAACGCATCAGCTGTCAAAATTTCAAATCATTCTGATTCCGCCGCCCGGGTTTAGCCTTACTTGGTTTGTTTCAAATCCCACCCCTCCAAATAATCTAATGCCAGTTGATCCGCCGCATCATTCTCCCCAAGTTGGAGAAAATTCGTCCTCGAATTTATCGCGGTGTCATCATCAAAGGAGTCGCCATGGAAAGGAATCAAATGCTTGACATTGAAGACATTATGAGTTCTAATATGGCTGGGTAGTTTCAGGCGATACGCATTTGGATTAATTTTTTCCACAATTTCCAGCGGGCCTATCTTCTTAGCAGCAAGTTTGTTATACTCCCCCACAGCAAACCTGTCCTTTGTGAGGACTGCCCACACAAAATCGGCCACCTCAAACTCCAAATGACGCCTTTTCTTGTCCGCGGCCAGCTTGTATTTCTCTACCGATGGCAACAAATTTTTTTGCACCTGCTTATGAACCTCATGTAACCCTTGAACGAAATCTTCAGCTTTCCCATGAACTCTAGTCTTGCTAGGTAGAGGAATCAGGTCTATAGGGCTTCGAGGAACCAGTGAGTACACGACCTGAAAAGGACTGAAGCCGGTACTCCTATTGACAGCATGGTTGTGGGCAAATTCGGCTTGGCTCAACTTCAGATCCCATGACCGAACATTTTCTCCTACCAGACATCTCAGTAAATCTCCGAGCGCTCGGTTCACCACCTCCGTCTGCCCATCAGTTTGCGGGTGATATGCACTGCTAAAATCCAACCTTGTATTGACCATCTTCCAAAGGCTCCGCCAAAAGTGACTGAGGAATCGAGTGTCCCGGTCAGAAACAATTGACGAAGGTAAACCATGAAGGCGATAAATCTCTCGGAAGAACAATTGGGCGACCTTGACAGCATCAGTAGTTTTTTTTGCACGGGATAAAATGAACCATCTTGGAAAATCGGTCAACCACTACATAGATGGAATCACATCCACGTTGGGTTCTTGGCAGTCCCAAAACAAAATCCATGCTCAAGTCCGTCCATGGTTGAGTAGGAATCGGTAATGGCCTGTACAAACCAGCATTAGTCGCTTTCCCTTTGGACACTTGACAAATCCGACAATGTTCCACATATCTCTCTACTTTCTTCCGAATTGTTGGCCAAAAGTACGATGCCTTAACTAACTGAAGCGTGCGATCTCTGCCCACGTGACCCTCCCCATGTATTTCCGTAATAATTTGCAGACGCAAACTACACTCGGGAATACAAAGTTGATTTCCCCGAAACAAGAACCCATCTACCAATACAAATTCTGAATTTTTTTTCTCTCGAACAGCAACCATTATCTCTGAAAAGTGTGGATCTGAATCATATAATTCACGAAAAGAGTTAAAACCTGGAACCTGGACAACCATTGTTGATAACAGATTGACTCTTCGACTCAGGGCATCAGCCACCCGGTTCGTAACACCTGCTTTGTGCTTCAGGACGAATGTAAATTGTTGAAGGTAAGCTGACCATGAAGCATGCCGGGAAGAAATTTTTTCTTGACTGTGGAGATGTCTCAATGAATCATGATCGGTGTATAGAATGAATTCTCGGTGGAATAAGTAATGCCGCCAATGTTTCACCGCTTGGACCACAGCATAGAATTCTATGTCATATGTGCTATAACGTACTCGAGATCCCGACAGTTTCTCACTGAAATATGCCACCGGTTTCCCACCTTGACTCAAAACAGCTCCGATGCCCACCTTGGAAGCATCGCTATGCAGCTCGAACGGTTGAGAAAAATCTGGTAGAACGAGTATAGGGGCTGTTGTCAATTTCTCTTTGATTTGTTGAAAACCTTCTTCAGCTTCGGTCGTCCACTGAAACTTGACTCCTTTCATACACTCAGTGACAGGTGCCATAATGCTACTAAAGTGCGGGATGAACCGGCGGTAGAATGATGCCAATCCATGGAAACTCCGTACCTCAGTAATTGTTTTCGGTTGCGGCCACTGCCTCACTGCCTCTATTTTGGACTCATCCACCTGTAGACCCTCTCCAGAAATAACATATCCCAAAAATAACACCTTTGGTGTCATAAAAACGCACTTCTTGGCTGCAGCAACAAATTTTTCTCTACGCAACACACATAACACTTCCCGAATGTGCTGAAGATGCAGCTCGGGGTTTGCACTGTAAATTAATATATCATCGAAGTAAACAACAACAAACTTACCGATAAATGGTCGAAGGGCTTGGTTCATCACTCTCATGAAGGTGCTAGGCGCGTTTGACAACCCAAATGGCATGACTAGCCATTCATATAACCCCTCTCGCGTCTTGAACGCTGTCTTCCATTCATCCCCAGGTCGAATACGAATCTGATGATACCCACTCTTCAGGTCCAATTTGGTGAACTCATGTGCCCCGCTCAATTGATCTAACAAATCATCTAGTCTCGGAATTGGAAAGCGATACCTTACTGTGATCTTATTAATTGCGCGACTGTCGACACACATCCTCCATGTTCCATCTTTCTTGGGAATTAACAAGGCGGGAACAGCACATGGACTTAGACTCTCACGGATATGCCCCTTTGACTGAAGCTCCTCAACCTGCCTTCGTAACTCTTCGTGCTCAGTGGGACTCATTCTGTAATGTGGTTTGTTTGGCAACATAGCTCCTGGCTCTAGGTCGATATGATGTTGAATGTCACGTAGAGGTGGTAGTCCTTCAGGTAATTCTTCCGGAAACACATCAGCAAACTCCGAAATCAGAGGAGCTGCCGCACTAGGAACCTCCATATCAGCCTGTGTTTCTTTTCCCATTAACACATACACCATTTCTACTTCCTTTATCTCCAACTCGAATTTTGCATATGATAACAGGTTAGTAGTATCGCTATGCGCCTTAATCTTCTCAGATGGTTTGCTCGGTAGTAGCACAATTTTTTTTTCATGGAAAACGAAAGAATAGGTATTCTTAAACCCATCATGATACACTTTTCTGTCATATTGCCACGGCCTCCCTAGCAGTAAGTGACATGCATCCATGTCCACCACATCACACCACATCTGATCCTTGTAGTTAGTTCCCATCGAAAACGAAATTAGCGCCCGCTGTGATACAGTCACCTCACCCCCCTTTTGCAGCCAAGCTAGTCTATATGGTTTTGGATGTTTTTCTGTCGTCACCCCTAACTTTCGTACCGCTTCGACTGACACAATATTCTCACAACTCCCCCCGTCTATGACAAACCGACACACCTTACCAAGGATGGTACAAGTAGACTGAAATATGTTATTTCGCAGCCACTCTCCTTCTCCAGTTCTCGGTGCCAAGCAGGTACGTCGCACCATCAACATCGTTCCGGTGTCACCATCTACCAGTTCTTCACTCACTTCCTCCGCTCCTGATTGTGGTTCTTCAATTATTTCCGCATCTTCCTCATTAAATTCTGCCGGGTCAATAAATAATACCCTCTTTGCTGGTCTTGGACACTCAGACAGCCTGTGACCCGTTTCTCCACATCCAAAACACCGAAATCCGCCAGTGGTTGCCCTGGGAGTTTGAACGTTGTTTGTCGGGTTCCGTGGACCAGTATATGAACCACTGCTAGCACTAACACCTGGTCGACTTCCAGTATTTTCACTGGAACTACTTGCTCTGTTTCGACTGCTCATTCCTCCTCCGAAATTCAGCGTCTGTCCACTATTAGATTTTCGCGACAATGTCTTCTCCAATTGTAAAGCCCTCTGATGCGCCTCAGTTACTGTCACGGGATCGAAAAGATTAACCATATCAAGGATTTGTGTACGCAACCCATCACAGTAGCGCGACACCAACTGATCTTGTGTCTCCTCTATATCGTTTCGCACCAACAACTCATAGAACTCGGTTGTATATTCATCAACAGACCTCATACCTTGACGCAGATTCTGCAACCTCTGGTACATCAATCTCGTAAAATTGTGAGGTAGAAACTCTTTACGCAACTTTTGTTTCATCTTCTCCCAGTCAGAAAGTTTGGGTTTTCCAGCGCGATTCCTAGCGAGTTTAAATTGTTGCCACCAAGCCGCGGCTCTACCCCGAAACCTCGTGGCCACCAATGCCACCCTCTCATTCGCAGGAACTCTTTTGAATTCCAGAATCTCGTCAGCGATTCCAATCCATTCCAGAAACTCTTCTGGCTGCATGCTTCCACGGAATTCCGGAACCTCAGTCCGCATCCCTGACTCCCATCGCCTGACATCTTCAGTTCTGTCATCAACCCTGTCATCAGTCACAGGCGCTCTCTGTCGACGTCGTGGTTGCGGATCCCCTTCCACTTCGTCACTACTTGTCTCAGGATGTAAGGCCTGAAACGGGTTTTGGTTGGCTCTTGACGCCGCAAGTTGCGCCGTTAATTGCTCCACCTGTCGCTCCAACTGTATCACACGGTCACGTTCGATGGCTAGGTCTACAGGAATCTGGTCTGGTCGTCTTCTCGGCGGCATGATGATGTCGTCCCGAACGAACACGGCTCTGATACCAACTGATGTAGCGGAAGCTCTGTCGAGAAAAACCTGCGTAAAACGATTAGAAACAACCTACTAAAGTACCGTTGATTTACGCACAAATACCGGAAAGTTAGGCTTCAATTCGTTGATTCACGATGAATACCGAAATTGGAATAATTAGAGAAAACTATAAAATTTTATAAATCAAAAGCTGAATGGCCAATTCGGCCTACATCATTATTTAAAGCAAAATAAATCCTAAACCTAATCGAATTCCTTGGAAAGCAAGAAAAACGACTTAAAAACGGAAATTTACCAAAAAAGGCAAAAACGAAATTAAAGCAAAAACTAATTCTACTGAGAATCCTAAACACTCCAGAATTGACAGAAGTCGATTCGGAATTGGGAAACTCAACTTATTGCGAAAAAGAAACTTTCCTAAAACGGCAAAAATTGCAACTTCGAGGCCTAAACGACAGAATTTGCCTAAAAAAGGACGTGCTTACGCAGCAAAGCTACGAAGTAGTTCTGGAAACGCCGAAACGCATCAGCTGTCAAAATTTCAAATCATTCTGATTCCGCCGCCCGGGTTTAGCCTTACTTGGTTTGTTTCAAATCCCACCCCTCCAAATAATCTAATGCCAGTTGATCCGCCGCATCACTGATTGACCATCAAATTATGATTATCCTGTAATTACATTCATTAACTAGAGAAATGAAGATCTTCAGACCAATTTCCAATATTTCTAAAGTCACCTTCAACCAGAACCAGAACCAGAACCAAAACATCAACAACATATAAAAAAAGACTACTACTATTACCAATTAAAATGGAACTACTAGTTAATTTTTCTTGTTCAAGGAGCTAGGGTACCAAGTACCAGATTCTTCTTGTAGGTTTTGTGGCCTTGTCCAAATAAATACATGCAATGGTTTACTTACTTAAAACCTATGTGTTGCAGTCAATCGGGTATACAATAGTAGAAAAATTTAGCAGGGTTTGGAGTTACAGTACATACATGTTCACGTAATAAAACAATGGCAGAGTAATTTTAGGAGTTTGAGAATTTATAATCCTAAATACTGTATTTCTATTTATCTTCAGTCTTCTAACGGAACCAAAACCTCAACATAAAGAAAATTATTACCAATAAAAATGTGATCATGTTGATTTTTCTTGATTTGAGGACGGTAAAAGTAAAACCGTAAAAAGCATGAATAATCTACATTGCTTTGTACAATTTTATTTATAATAGTTTGCAAAAGGGCGGCCATTAGTTACTTCAAAGTTCAACCATTTCCTATGTCATTTTCTGCATTCGGGTTTTTCTTGGACATGACAATTAAACAATAAATTTTCTCCGGTAGATAATTGTTGTACATGCTGTAGCACTTTCATGTAGGAGTGTGCGGCGTTGGATTTGTTATGATCCATGATCCATTCGGATTGAATCGAAGATAATACAATCCGATCCAATCCGGTGGATAAGTGATCCAATCCAATCTAATGCAATCTGATATTACAATCGAATTGCACCCACCCTAGGTGCATGCATCCATCAGGTCACTATATGAGTCATTATAATTTAAGTGGACACACGATGCTGTTTTTCTGATCAAAATTTGATAACATGTACTTTATCTCTATAAATTTGTGGTTCACACACTCTGGATAAAGGAGATTCCAATAGAGGTCTGCTTGCCAAGAAAGATAAAGAAAATAATAGAGAATAAAAAAATGTCAGAATACAGCAACAAAAGATGGTCTCTAAAGGGCATGACTGCACTTGTTACCGGTGGAACTAAAGGCATCGGGTAAGTGATCTCTCTCTCTCTCTCTCTGTGTTTCTCTCTCTCTTGGTTTTATTTCTTTGAAGTGATGATTTCCAATTTTGTTACATTAATGTTGATAATTTATTCGTTTTCCAGGTATGCATTAGTGGAAGAAATAGCAGGATTTGGAGCAATAGTACATACATGTTCGCGTAACCAGACAGAAATTAATGACAGAATTCAAGAATGGCAGAGCAAAGGGCTTGAAGTGAGTGGCTCAGTATGTGACCTGAAAATTAGAGCTCAGAGGGAGAAGTTGATGGAAACTGTCTCTTCTTTATTCCCTGGCAAACTCAACATCCTGGTATGCTTCCATGCTTCTTCGTGCATTAGGATCGTGATTTTTCTAGGCTCTTTTGACTCTCCAAACTTGAGGAATTTCTTATAGCAAAATTGTTAGGAAAACTACATCAAGTATAATCCTAAATCACGGAAGTAATAATCTCTAAACAGTTTCAGTAAGATTCACTTACAATTAGAGATACAGAAAATAAATTATTCTAGTAACCAAAAACACAATTCTTTTTATCACAGATGTGCAACAGAATAATAGAAGATAGCATTTAAACCTAAGAACATTCAGATCTAGGCATATATTCACAGATCTAAGTTACTCATGCATCAGAGATAAAACAACAGTGAAGATATCACCTATACATACAAGATCTAAAAGATAAAGCAGTATAGTAAACAAGTAGAAAAGTAAATGACACAAGATTTATAGTGGTTCGGCCAAGAATAGGCCTACATCCACTTTGAGCCACTCAGAAGAGACTCTATCACTATATGGTGTCTTTACAGCCTTGAACTAAACAGATCTATACAAGATCTACCCTCAAAAGGAGCCCAGAAGCCCTATTACAGAAAACGCTCGAACCTATCAAACCCTAACCTCTCAACTCACTTCTGATAACAACCCAGAAATATACAAAAATACTATCAGAAGAATCACAAAACACAAGACTCTCTTTTCTTCTTCTAACTCTCTTGCAAATTCAAAGCAGAGAACTCAGATATTTAAGTTGAATATCAAGAACACCAAGAACACATGAGAGAACAGATTCTGCAAAAGAGAAAAGAAAACCCTAAAACGAATAATGATTTCTCTCTCTTCATCTCTTCGTTTATATAGCCTCTAAGAGATAAGGTACACATCAGCCAAGTTGAACCAATCATAGCATGCCAGCTAAAACAGCAATCTTGACTCAGCAACATAGATGATCAGATAAGGTAGGTGAAACACAGCGTTTTTGGTTTTGGCCTGATAGGGAGCATTTATCAAATGGGATTCTCCTGGCTTCAACTACTCTTATCATTGGGCTTGAGAAGTAGATGGGCTAACACAAAACTTTACAAAAATCATTTCCATAGGTGAATAGGGATGGCAATGGGGCGGAGTGGCCATCCCCGCACCCCACCCTATTAATTTTTTGAAAACCCATCCCCTCATAAAACCCCACCATAGATGGAGCGGGTTGGGGCGAGGCGAGGTACAACGGGGAGTGCTTTCCCCATCCTCACCCATTTACCCCATATATATATATTTAAATATCAAATATATAACTATTGAATATGATAGTTATATTCAATTTTTTTTTATCAGTTAAGTGCTCCCACATAACTGATGTGCACCTTCTTTTTCTTTTGATGCCATAGTCATCACATTCAATTGGGTTTGTTTCCACCCAATGTTGTTCTTCTATATTTACACAATTTTCTCTTGATTGCACCAGTATTGGGTCTTCACTTTCCAGTGCATCTATAGACATATTTGTGCCTTCTTGAAGTATAGATAAACAAATTAAATTTAATTCAAGAGTTGAGAATTATTAAAGTAATAAACTTGAAAAAAAAAACCTGTTGTTATTAAACTTTTAATTTTAAAAGTTATTTGAGAAAGAAACTTACTGTGTTTGATGTTTAAGCTTGAACGGTGAACTTTGGGTTGTTTGAGGATTAGAGACTTAGAGTTGAAGTTAGCGGCTAGGGTTTTTTTTAATAGTATTTTGTTTTGTCACTTTATGTTAAATAACGGTGGAAAGATGTAAAGTTATGGTTAATGTGTATATATATATATATATATTTCTTTTTTTATTTAGATATATATATATATATATATATTTTTTGAAACTATGTAGTTTAATTAGTATTATTTTAAGCAGAGCAGGGCGGGGCGGGTGGGGTGGGGAGTATAAAACCCATCCCCGCCCCATCCCATTGCGGGTTAGACTATCTATCCTCATCCCCACTAAATTGAAACTCATCCTTACTCCAAAAGTGTGGGTCCCCACGGGGCCCCGTCCCCGGGGAATTTTGCCATCCCTATAGGTGAACAATGCTAGAATTGCTTTTTTTAAGGAAACGACAGAAGTCACTGCAGAGGATTTCTCGAATGTAATGTGTAATAATTTCGAGTCTGGTTACCATCTATGTCAACTTGGACATTCTCTCTTAAAAGCATCAGGAAATGGAAACATTGTATTTATCTCCTCTGTGGCAAGCCTTGTAGCTGTACCTCTTTTTTTTCTCTATACATCAACTAAGGGTATGGTTCATTTTTATTTTCATTTTCCTTTTTGTTTCTGCTGGAAAAGCAACAAAATCAAAACTTGGTTCACATATTTCTCACAAAATATCACTTCAGGAGCGATGAATCAACTCACAAAGAGCTTGGCATGCGAGTGGGCAAAGGACAATATACGTGTGAATTCAATTGCACCGGGGGTTATCAGAACCCCACTCCTTGATGCTGTTCTCCTAGAACCTTAATTTCCAGAGAATTATGTTGTTCCATCTTCTTCAGTCTGTCTCTCAGATTTTCCTTGAGCTGTTTATACTACAAATTTGAAATTTCACAAGGGATTAACATTTACCATGCTGTAATTCAAACTAAATTTATTCTTTTCCTGGAAAAAAATCCAGACATGTTATTTATAATTCAATAGTTCAAACTAAAATTAACTTTAAAGAGAAAAAAATCACAGGATACAAAGTCCAAAATGCCACATTATGTGAAACAGGCAGTGCAAAACATTAAGTTATTGCACCAGTTTACAACTTTCTGAGTACATAAAATATACTAATTTCAGAGCAAATGGAGCTTATATTAACTGGTAGTTTTTTTCCTCAGGAAAATTCTGAAGGCAAGAAGTTACAAGTCACATAATATCCCGTACTCCCATCCCCCGTGCTGGAAATCCTGAAGAGGTTTCATCAGCGGTAGCATTTCTATGCTTCCCAGCTGCTTCGTATATCACTGGGCAGGTTATTTATGTTGATGGAGGATACACTATGACCGGATTTTAGCCGAACACAAAAAAAGGATGCTACAAGATTTTCTGGATGTTACTTCCAAGTCAAGTCATGTCAAGGATTTTACTGGAAAGAGATACAATCCTTACAAGCTCTCTGTGTTAACATATAAAACAATTTCTTTACTGTTATCTTAAATTAGTTGTGGTGTCACCGTTATTGTTCTAAATTTTGATATCTCGATTCCATATATGACAGTACCTACTAGTTAATTTTTCTGCCATGTAACATTTCAAGCGCATTGATACCATCTGTAGGTTAACGCCGATGTGCCTCGGCATGGCAACGGCATGTCACCAGACACATAAGCAATAGTCAATTGATGTGCCCGGTCATGTCAACATTGATTGATGATGTGGCATGGCATGTCATTCAACACATCAACCATAGTCGCTGACATGCCCGTTACATCATCAAAAATAGACTAATGTGCCTTGCCGATCAGCGTCTCTCTCTTTGTCAATCCTTTTGGAAAATTTTGTGATAAACATGTATTTTGATAGCGTTATTTGAGTATAACTGATTTCATGAAAATGTAAGATCAAATTATATTCGAATTCTCCTCTGTGAGAACATCGAATTGATATACTCAAACTCCCAAAATGATAAATGGGTGAATGAGAAATTGAGTCTTAAAGTAAGCCATCGTGTAGGGAAAATGTGAATCCCACATTGGTTAGGGAAAACAATTATATGTAGTATATAATTGATTGTGTGGCAATAGCTTATCAATATGTGAAACATAGAGGCTCTCTCTCATGCGCAAGGGAAGCACAACTGACTTCGAACCTGTCAGGTGCACATAGGGGAGGGCACAGCGTTTGGATAGAGATATACCAATTTGAACTTTGAACTGAAACCAAAATACTTAATTGAGTTGAGTCAACATTACAAAAAAAAAAAAAAAAAAAATGAAAACCAAGTTTATACAAGTTGGTTATGGTTTTGGTTTGCTACCAACCAAACCGACTTGTTTTTTGTTACTTATTTTTATCAAATAAGGAAGTCGATTATGGCCCTAAAGGCCCATACAACCTTTTGTGAATCAATTTTTTTTTTTCCTGGAAAAACCAGGTTTGAATCAGTCTGTTTTTATGAATCAATCCGATTCGAAAAATAAATGAAAACCGAATATATGCGAGTCAGATATGTTTTTGGCTGAAAACTGAACCACGCATACCCCTAGGTGCATGCATGGATCAGATCGCTATACGGGTCACCAAGTGGTCATTGACTTTGTTTGTACTAGTGTTTTTATTTATTTATTTAAGATAATGGAACTCAAAGTGGGGATTTTGTGATTTGGAGCTGATTCTGGTGGTCTTTTGTTCTAGTTGTGGTTTGGTTTAGTGTTCTGTGGTCTGCTCTGTCTTGTCCCCTGTTTTTTCTGTTTTGTTTTTGGTCTTCCTCTGTTTTTTGCTGTCTTGCTTTGGCTATTTTGCTTTTTGGGTTCTAGGCTGTTTGTAGTCTTTGTGTTTTGGGGGTGCTTGTCACTCCTGGGTGCTCCTGTGTTGTTTGTGCTCCTGGGGCCAGCTTTGGGCTCCTTTGTTTTGTGCTTTTGGCCTTTGCTATTAGCTGTTAAATTATATATATATATATATATACACTAAACTTTAACTCTGATATGATCGACAGAGATTCGATCTCAAGATCTTTTATACAACTATAATTGGAATGAGAGTAATTTTCTGAATTCTATAGAAAAGGATCTTGTGCATTGGAAATTGAGAAACTGTAATAGTGTATGTTGTCACCAAGTCATTTTGAGGTCTACTGAAGCTATAGTAGAGAACAATATATAAATTTTCTGTGAATATTTATTGCGTTATCTGAATGCATGAAAAATGATCAACAGTATTAAACTCAAGAGAATTTTTAGAAGTTTATTCAAGAGCAGCCTTTTTTTAGTAGTATTTATTATTTTTATTTTTTATTATTAACACTCTTCTTATAAACCTTTCATTTTCTTTCATGGTGATTGCTTAGCTTTTCAAACCATTTGGTCCTATGGAGCTTGTGCAACTTCCCCTTGACATTGAGACATGGCAGTGTAAAGGTTTGGGTTTGTTCAGGTTTGTGACACCTTTTATTTGACTGTAGAATTTTGTTTCTAATTGAGTATTGGTGTTTATTTAGTAGGTAATTATGTGTTTTCTATGTTATTTTTATGATATTTCTTTCTTTTTCGGTTTGCTCAGCTTGAACATGCAAAGGTAGCACAAAGTGCTTTGAATGGAACACTGGACAAATTGGACTATTAAGGTATGCTTAAGACTTTTTGAAGTTGGAAATATAAATATGATTAGTTGTAGCATGTTGTGATTATAGTAAATGTTTATTTTTTTTTAAGATGTGTTCTTACTTGTGTGATAGTTCGTGTCACCATTAAATAGAGGTCCATGCCAACTTCTCATGTAATTGTTTATGACTTTATGTACACATACAGGTGTCATCTGTTACTGATCATGTAGAAGCACTAGATATCGGAGCAAAATCTACAAACTTTGATGATGATGATGGTGGAGGATTGGTTAGTCATGTTATTATTACGTGTTGAATGTAGAGTTATGCTCTGATGATATATATTTGGTCACTTTGACTATTGCACGGTTGTTTTATTGTTACTATCATACCTGGGCATTATCAATATTTGAATAAATATGTATCTATTCAGTTATACTATCATCTTGTGGGTTTTTTGTCCTTCCCTTCATTATAATCCTGTTACAAGAGGAGTTCCAATTAGCATTATTCAAGAAAAACAAAAAAGAGAGTTTGAAGATTTGTATGGGTGAACTTATTGTTATGACTTATGACTTGTAGACTTTTTAATTAAGTGAATGTTTATGGGTGAATGTAATGTTAATACTTAAGATTTTTAATTGAATGTTTATAGATTTATAAATTTTAATATATATATTGAATGCTTGTGGATTTTTTTATTGAATGCTTTGGTATGGTGTTTAATCTTCCAATTATTTGCACTAAACAAGTTATATATAAAATCAATAAATTAATTTTGATTTTTTAAAAAAAAAAATACTCAGCGACAACGGACAATGACCGTTGTAATTAATGCATCAACAACGGGCAATGAGCATTTTCAATAACGCATCGACAACGGCCAATGAGCATTTTCATAACGTATCGACAACGGGCATTGCCAGTTGTAAAAACGTGCCTTTTTCCATAACCGCGTAATAGATAGCAGGACCAATGCCCTTTGTAGATACTCTTCTACAACGGACATCGCCCGTTGTGGATGACCAATTTTCTAGTAGTGCTAGGTGCATGCATGGATCAGATCGCTATATGGGTCACCAAGTGGTCACTGAATGCTGTTTTTCTGATCAAAATTTAATAACATGAACTACTATATATGGTTCACCCACTCTAGATAAGAAGTTTCCAATAGGATAAAAACTTGGGTGCAACGGGATACATGATGCGGATCAGCCCAAGGCAAAAAGGCAATTGGCAAGATGGCATGTTGCAACGCATGAGCAAATTTCGAGGGTATCTTCATAAGGCAAACGGAGTCAAAATTAACATTATAATATGTTTCCGGAAAACTCAAGACGAGTCCTACAAATGTTATGAGGACTTTATCTTCAATAACAGGCTGCATCATGTTCGAATTTGGCCGTTAAGTTTCGTACGCGACAAGACAACTGTTGCTTTAATTATTATTTCCAATTATCGTCATGATTCAATACGAATATTATATTTCCTTTTATTTTATATGCAATTAGGTTATTAATTGTTTTATGATTTGATTTTATTAAATCAAATCCAATTTCCTTATTAGATAAATTTTTAATGTTTTAGAATTATTTTAATTCTTTAGGAGATTTGATATCTTTTTCATTCGGGATTCTTTCCCGATTTAGTTGAGGTGTTTTAGGAGTCAAAGCGATTTGTTCTCTATTTATTAGGTTGTAATCGGTTTGAGTTTGGCAGAGTTGAATAAAATTAAAAACTTCTTGAGTAGTTTAAACTCAATTTATCTCTTTTTTCTGAAATTACAGAAAAATAGAAACCCTTGTGTGTTTGAATGCGTGTGAGTTCTGTTTCGGTTTGCATTAATACACCATGCATCCCCCACCCAGAAGTTGCCACATGAGCAACTTTGTATTGGATGACATGTGTTTCAGATATATCAAGCTTCTGTTAATATCTTTTAAGTTTGAATGTTTGTATTTAAATTGTATTGTTATCCTAGGAAATATCTTATCTTTAAGAGTTTTAGTTTTTCAGCTTTCATCTCAGTTCTATTATATATTCAATTGTTTATCAATGAAAAAGTGTGTGCAATTCTACACAAATTCTTTCTCTATTTACATGGTATCAGAGCCGACGACCCTTTCTTCAAACACAATTTTTTTTTTCTCCTCTTTCGTTCAGCGACAACAATGACCACAAAACCAACTCCAGTCGACAACTCCTGCTCGTCAAATCCTACAATCATCAATGTCACTCCAGTGAATTTAACAGCTCTTCACTCTAATGAATTTCACCTAATCACCATTAACATCTCTGCTCAAGCTCCACTCAAACTCACCACCAACTACATGTCCTGGAAACTTTAGCTCCAAACCCTCTTCATTGGATATGATCTTCTTGGTTATATAGATGGCTCAAAACCTTGTCCACCAACCAATCTGACTAGAAACGACGTGACCACTCTGAATCTAGCCTACAATATTTGGATTCGCCAAGATCAGCTCATTCTCAATGCGTTAATTGGCTCCCTCTCACCCACAATTATCTCCTTTGTTGCTAGAGCCAAAACATCAATGGAAGCATGGACCATACTTGCCAATACATATGCCAAACCATCTTGTGGACGCATAAAACAAGTCAAAACTCTCCTCAAAAACTCCACTAAAGGTACACAAAATATTACTCACTTTCTTCACTTTGTTAAAGCTCGTGCAAATGAACTTGCTTTACTTGGTGCACCAATGGAAGACGAAGATCTCATAGGGAGGATTCTGGATGAACTTGATGATGACTATAAAGAATTGGTTCATGTTGTTCAAGCCCGAGATACTCCCATAACATTTGATGAGCTTCATGAGAAACTTCTGACATTTAGAGCCTCCCTTCAAAGTAGCAATAAGGAATCAGCTTCCTTTCCAGCCACAGTAAATCCCACAAACTGATCTATCACATTTTGGCACTCGCAAAATGTCAACAATAATTGGCGTCCAAATTCTTCAAACAACACAGGCTGGCACCTGTCGCCTAACACCACCAATCGTCATCCACCATCTAATAGTCCTGGCACACCATACAGTGGCAATCAGTCATCTCCACGACCATACTTAGGTCGCTACTAGATATGTGATATTCAAGGACACACGGCCAAGAAGTGCTCCTAGTTACAAATGTTACCAATTCAGTCATCCGGATCAGATTCCGCACCACCACATAATACTCCATTGACACCTTGGCAACCCATGGCTCACTTTGCTGTTAATGTATCCTCCAACAACCTAGCATGGTTGCTTGATAGTGGTGTTTCGCATCATGTCACATCAGACTTGAGTAACCTAACTCTGCATGCACCTTACAGCAGCTCCGATGATGTTATGATTGGTGATGACACAGGTCTTTTCATCACACACACACTAGTTCAACCTCTCTTTGCACACATAATAAATCTTTTACATTAAATGATAGTCTTTGTGTACCAAACATGAAAAAGAACTTAATTTGATGTAGAACAGGTGGTAGAGTACTTCATGGCTTAAATTCAAGGCTAAATGATTTTTACGCCATGATGTATGCCTTAATTGTTTCCTTAATCAGGGGGATTAGATTTATTTGTTTCCTTTTTCACCGCAGTTGACTTTGCCTTAATCAGGGGGATTAGATTTATTTGTTTCCTTTGCTACCACCGTTGACTCTACCTTGATTAGGGGAATTAACTCTGCCTTGATTAGGGGAATTAGCTTTATTTGTTTCCTTTGCTATTTCGTTTTTACGAATTTTTTATAATTTTCCCTTTTTCCTAATTCCTTACTTAAGAAGAATTATAGCTAAGAGTTTAGAATTTAAAACGTTTGTAGCCTCTAGGCAAACAATCTTTCATTCAATAAAATTCAGAGTTTCTTTTAAAGAGTTTTCTCTTTTGCTGATGGATTCAAGTTTATTACAGAATAGACATTGGTCTTGTTCTTTTTTGTGTTTCACGCTGTGTCATACTTCTTCTCTTTTCTCATCACAACCACTTGAACTCATATTTTCTGATGTATGGACTTCTCTTATTATTTCTCGTGATGGCTTTAAATATTATGTAATCTTTGTTGATCACTATACCAAATACATATAGTTTTATCCACTAAAGAAAAAATCTGATGTTAAAGAAAATTTCATTTGTTTTAAAGCCATTGTGGAAAATTATTTCAAACACAAAATCATCACTTCTTTTTTTCTAACAATGGTGGAGAATACCTGTCACTTAAGGACTATCTTCCAACAAATGGCATTTCTCATCTCACAACCCCACACCATACACCTGAACATAATGGGTGCTAAAAAAGACAACACTGTTACATTGTTCAAACAAGTATTACATTACTGTCTCATGCCTCTCTTTCTTTAACATTTTGGTCTAATGCTTTTGCCACTGCTATCTATTTAATCAATAGAATGTCAACCCCTGCACTTACTCTCTCATCACCATATGAAATGATTTTTGGAAACACTTCTAATTACTCAAAACTCAAGATTTTCGGCTGCCTATGTTATCCTTGGCTTCAGCCTTATTCGTCACACAAACTTGATACATGCTCTACATCTTATGTTTTTCTTGGGTATTCGTTGTTGCAAAGTGCTTATCTATGTTTTTAACCATCAAGCTCTAAAATATTTGTCTCACGTCATGTCCAATTTGTAGAGTCTGTATTTCCTTACAAATCTCTAAATGCTACTCTACAACGTCCAAACTCCACCACCATAGACACATGGGTTCCTCTAATCCTCACAGTGTCATTTTTGAGTCCTTATCAATCGACACCGTCATCATCATTTGTTGTGCTTTCTCAAGAATTGTCACTGTGTAATGCTCCATCTTCATCTCTACAAGCTGATTCTCAACAAGTATCATCACCTACTGTTATTGCTACTACATAATCAGCTCTTCAACCAACACCTACTATTATTACTGCTACGACTCTTACACAACAGTCACCAGAAATTATTTCAGCCCCTCCAACACAAAACCAACATCAAATGACTACCCGAACCAAGAACAATATTCATAAGTAAAGATGTACAGTTGGGGAGTAGGGATGGATATAGGTCCCCTTATCCCCATCCCCCCCCCCCCCCCAATCCCCATCCCTAATTCCCCATTTCCCCCGTTTTCTCCCATTTTCCCGGTTTCCCCCGTTCCTCCATTTTCCCATTTGACTAAAATTTACAAATTAAACTAAAAAAAACAAACATTCCATTACAAATACAAAATAAAATTCATTAGTACATTTTATATAAAATTTGTATATATACTTAGGGAGTTAGGGTTTTCAAAGAATAAAAAAAAAATTAAAAATATATATTATAATTATATTTATATATGTTTGGGGGAAATGGGGAAATAGGGATGGGGGACCTCCCCCCATCCCTATTCCCATCCCCATCCCCATCCACATCAACAATGCATTTCTTCAAGGCTGACTCACTGAGGATGTTTTTATGGCTCAACCTCCAGGCTTTATTGATTTAGATCATCCAACCCATGTTTGTAAGCTTCGGAAAGCTATCTATGGCCTTAAACAAGCACCTCAAGCTTAGTACAATGAGTTGCGACAATTCCTACCTGCTTTTGGCTTCAAGAACTCATATGCTGACACTTCACTATTTGTTCTCAAAATTGGTGGCAACCTTCTCTATCTTCTTATATATGTTGACGATATCATTCTTACAGGTGATAATGCTACTCAAGTTGATCAGTTTGTTGACAGTCTTGCTCAAAGATTTCCCTTGAAAGATCTTGGTTCTCTTTCTTATTTCCTTGGTGTTGAAGTAGTTCCACACAAACATGGCATTTTACTATCACAGAGGCATTACATTTTGGATCTTCTCACTTGCACCAACATGTCAGGTGCTAAACCGGTTCAAACACCTTTGCCCACAAGTCCCTCAATCAATCTACACTCATGAACACCACTTAGTGATCCTACCACTTACCGAACTGTTGTTGGTAGTCTTCAATACTTGTCACTCACTCGTCTAGACATCTTCTATGCTATTAACAAGTTGTCTTAGTTTATGCATCAACCATCAACCGAGCATTGGGATCTTGTCAAACGTCTATTGCGTTATTTATGTGGAACATTGGACGAAGGTATTATTATATATCGTGATTCTCAGGTTTCTCTTCACGCCTTCTCCGATGCAAATTGGGCTGGAAATAAAGATGATTTCTCTTTAACAAGTGTTTACATTATATATCTTGACCGAAATCCTATCTCGTGGATTTCAAAGAAGCAAAATACTATTGCATGTTCTTCTACGAAAGCTAAATATAGCTATGTTGCTGTTACGGCTACTGAACTTATTTGGGTGTGTTTTCTTTTAACTAATATTGGTCTTACATTGTCAAAAGCTCCGGTCATCTATTGTGATAATGTTGGGGCTACTCAATTATGTTCCAATACAATCTTTCACTCAAGAATGAAACATGTTGCAATTGATTTTCTTTTCATCCGGGACCAAGTTCAATCAGGCACTCTACGTGTGGCACATGTATCCTCTAATGATCAACTTGCAGATGCTCTCACAAAATCACTGCCTCGTCCTCACTTTCAGTCTCTCAAAGACAAGAATGGCCTCTCTTGTCTTGGCCTATCTTGAGGGGGCATATTGGATGACATGTGTTTCATATATATCAAGCTTCTGTTAATATCTTTTAAGCTTGAATGTTTGCATTTAAATTGTATTGTTATCCTAGGAAATATCTTATCTTTAGGAGTTTTAGTTTTTCAGCTTTCATCTCAGTTGTATTATATATTCAATTGTTTATCAATGAAAAAGTGTGTGCAATTCTACACCAATTCTTTCTCTATTTACACTTTGCTCACGTGGCAACATTTGGGTGGGGGATGCATGGTGCATCGGATGCACCCTGAACCTCTCTTCCAATAGAGGTCTTCTTGTCAAGTGTCCAGCCTGGACCGGTCATTATGTCATCACCGGGCCATAATTGAGAACTTGTGGTTCTAGGAAGCACAAAATTCCCTGATGATCACGTATTCTATGAAGGCAAGTACCCTTGGAATTATTAGTTGGATGATTTTGGATCAATCAAGCTCTTCTTAATGATATGAGACAGGTACTATATCTCTATATATTTGTGGTTCACACACTCAATATAAGGATATTCCAATAGAGTTCTATTATATTCCAAGAAAATAATAGAGAAAAAAAAAATGTCACAATACAGAAACAAAAGATGGTCTCTAAAGGGCATGACTGCACTTGTTACCGGTGGAACTAAAGGCATCGGGTAAGTGATCTCTCTCTCTCTTTCTCTCTCTCTGTTGGTTTTCTTTCTTTCAAGTGATGATTTCCAATTTTGTTATAGTAATGTTGATAATTTATTCGTTTTCCAGGTATGCAATAGTGGAAGAACTAGCAGGATTTGGAGCAATAGTACATACATGTTCGCGTAACCAGACAGAAATTAATGACAGAATTCAAGAATGGCAGAGTAAGGGGCTTGAAGTGAGTGGCTCGGTATGTGACCTGAAAATTAGAGCTCAGAGAGAGAAGTTTATGGAAACTGTCTCTTCTTTATTCCATGGCAAACTCAACATCCTGGTATGCTTCCATGCTTCTTCGTGCATTGGGATCGCGATTTTTCTAGGCTCTTTTGACTCTCCAAACTCGAGAAATTTCTTATAGCAATATCATTTCCATAGGTGAACAATGCTGGAATTACTTTTGCTAAGGAAACGACAGAAGTCACTGCAGAGGATTTCTCAAATGTAATGTGTAATAATTTCGAGTCTGGTTACCATCTGTGTCAACGTGGACATCCACTCTTAAAAGCATCAAGAAATGGAAACATAATATTTATCTCCTCTGTGGCAAGCCATGTAGCTATACCTCTTTTATCTCTTTATTCATCAACTAAGGGTATGGTTCATTTTTATTTTCATTTTCTTTTTTGTTTCTGCTGGAAAAGCAACAAAATCAAAACTTGGTTCCAAGAATTTCACATATTTCTCACAAAATTTCACTTCAGTTGCAATGAATCAACTCACAAAGAACTTGGCATGTGAGTGGGCAAAGGACAATATACGCGTGAATTCAATTGCGCCAGGGGTTATCAGAACCCCACTCCTTGATGCTGTAGAAGTATAAACCTCTTCTCCAAGACCCTTAATTTCCACAGAATTAATATGTTCCATCTTCTTCTGTTGTCTCTCAGATCTTTCTTGAACTGGCGTTTATGCTACAAATTTGAAATTTCACAGGGATTAACATTTACCATGATGTAATTCAAACTAAATTTATTCTTTTCCTGGAAAAAATCCAGACATGTTATTTATAATTCAATAGTTCAAACTAAAATTAACTTTAAAGAGAAAAAAAATCACAGGATACAAAGTCCAAAATGCCACATTAGGTAAAACAGGTAGTGCAAAACATAAAGTTATTGTACCAGTTTACAACTTTCTGAGTACATACAATATACCATTTTCAGAACAAATGGAGCGTATATTAACTGTTAATTTTTTTCCTCGGGAAAATTCTGAAGGCAAGAAAGCTGCAAGTCACGTAATATCCCATACTCCTATCCCCCGTGCTGGAAATCCTGAAGAGGTTTCATCAGCGGTAGCATTTCTATGCTTCCCAGCTGCTTCGTATATCACCGGGCAGGTTCTTTATGTTGATAGAGGATACACTGTGAACGGATTTTAGCCGAATACAAAAAAAAGGGTGCTACAAGATTTTCTGGATGTTACTTCCAAGTCATGTCAAGGATTTTACTGGAAAGAGATACAATCCTTACAAACTCTCTCTGTTAACATATAAAACATTTTCTTTACTATTATCTTAAATTAGTTGTTGGTGTCATCATTAGGGATGGCAATTCGGGTATGGATTTGGAAAAAAAAAACATACCCAAACCCGCGAACCCGCTATTATGTGCATGTGTGTAATTTTAATATTGTGTTCTTATTTATTTGTGTTTGTGTGTAATTTTAAGGTTTTGAACTTATGGATTGTAAGCGGTGTGACAACACCTCTCTCGAGTTCACTTGGTAATTTCGTCGAACACTTTGTAGGCAAAATCGAAAACTACCACCAACTTCTTCCAAGACCCTGTTTGAATGGACTTACAAGCACAATAATGCAATACTAGCAATAAGGAAACATAATCAACTAAAAGCAATCAAACCACAACACAACACAAACAATTTTACGTGGTTCACCAAAATTGGCTACGTCCACGGAGGCACCGATTTCACTAGATAATGAGAATGACAAGTACAAGATATTGCCTCTAACCTACAAGCCTTCTCTCTTCCTCTAGGTCTCAATCCTTCAACCTCACAATCACTTTTTGTTCTAGGTTTTTCTCTCTAGCTTTGTTGTCTCAACACATTTGCACACACTTAGTCTAAAAGTTCAACTAACAACTTACTTATATAGTGAGACTTAGCTAATTACAATATAGTCCAATAAAACCCTAAATTACAAATATGCCCCAAATACAAATACATGTTACTTTGAGACAAACATAAACAATCTCCACCTTGTCAAAAAGAAACTTCAACCCTCGAAAATCATTGGATAACGCCGTGTTTATAACACCTCTACCTTGATAAGAAAATCCCTTGACTCCACACACCTCAAGTGGTGAGGTGCCTACCTAAACTCAACAAGAGAAAATGTTTAGCAAGTTCAAGCAATGCTCAAACTTGTCTTTTGTAACTGGATTGGTAAGCATATCGGATGCATTCTCATCCGTGTGAACTTTCTCAATGGAGACTTCACCCAAGATAATCCAATCTCGTATTCTATGGAATCGGATGTCAATGTGCTTTGTTCTCACATGGAACACTTGATTCTTGGTTAGAGCAATCGCACTTTGACTATCACACCTAAGCAACACCAAATTTTGCTTCAATCCCATATCATTCACCAAACCCCTCAACCAAATTGCTTTCTTTGTTGCTTTAGTGATTGCCATGTATTCCGCTTTGGTAGTAGACAAGGTACTAGTAGGTTGGAGCATAGACCTCCAACTAATCGGTCCATCCAAACATGTAAATACATATCCCGTTGTAGACCTCCTCTTGTCTAAGTCACCCGCATAGTCGGAATCAATAAACCCAATAATATTAGTTTCACCATGTTGTCTTTCAAACATAATACCCAACTCCTTAGTACCCTTCAAATACCACAAAATCCATTTAATAGCATTCTAATGCTCTTTGCCTGGATTTGCCATGTATTTGGCAACCACACTAACTGCTTGGGAGATATCGGGTCTTGTATATACCATGGCATACATCAAACAACCAACTGCATTTGCATACGGAAACTTCACCATCTCTTCCATCTCGGCATCCGTGGAAGGACATTGCTTTGCACTCAAGACAAAGTGTGAAGCAAGTGGAGTAGAGACGGCTTTAGCATCAAGCGTGCTAAACTTCTCAATAGAGGTCTGCTTGTCAAGAAAGATAAAGAAAATAATAGAGAAAAAAAAAATGTCAGAATACAGAAACAAAAGATGGTCTCTAAAGGGCATGACTGCACTTGTTACCGGTGGAACTAAAGGCATCGGGTAAGTGATCTCTCTCTCTCTCTCTCTCTCTCTCTCTCTCTCTGTTTGTTGGTTTTATTTCTTTGAAGTGATGATTTCCAATTTTGTTATATTAATGTTGATAATTTATTCGTTTTCCAGGTATGCAATAGTGGAAGAACTAGCAGGATTTGGAGCAATAGTACATACATGTTCGCGTAACCAGACAGAAATTAATGACAGAATTCAAGAATGGCATAGTAAAGGGCTTGAAGTGAGTGGCTCAGTATGTGACGTGAAAATTAGAGCTCAGAGGGACAAGTTGATGGAAACCGTCTCTTCTTTATTTGATGGCAAACTCAACATCCTGGTATGCTTCCATGCTTCTTCATGCTTTAGGATCGCGATTTTTTAGGTTCTTTTGACTCTCCAAACTCGAGGAATTTCTTATAGCAAAATCATTTCCATAGGTGAACGATGCTGGAATTTATTAAACTAAGGAAACGACAGAAGTCACCGCGGAGGATTTCTCAGATGTAATGTGTACAAATTTCGAGTCTGGTTACCATTTGTGTCAACTTGGACATCCTCTCTTAAAAGCATCAGGAAATGGAAACATTGTATTTATCTCCTCTGTGACAAGCCTTGTGGTTGTACCTCCTTGTTCTCTCTATTCATCAACTAAGGGTACGGTTCATTTTTATTTTTATTTTCTTTTTGTTTCTACCGGAAAATCAACAAAATCAAAACTTGGTTCCAAGAATTTCACATATGTCTCACAAAATTTCACTTCAGGAGCGATGAATCAACTGACAAAGAACTTGGAATGTGATTGGGCCAAGAACAATATACGTGTGAATTCAATTGCGCCAGGGGTTATCAGAACCCCACTCCTTGATACTGTAGAAGTATAAACCTCATCTCCAAGACCCTTAATTTCCACAGAATTATTTTGTTCCATATTATTCAATCTGTCTCTCAAATTTTCCTTTAGCTGTTTATGCTACAAATTTGAAATTTCACAGGGATTAACATTTACCATGCTGTAATTCAAACTAAATATATTCTTTTCCTGGAAAAAAATCCAGACATGTTATTTATGATTCAATAGTTCAAACTAAAATTAACTTTAAAGAGAAAAAAAATCTACAGGATACAAAATCCAAAATGCCACATTAGGTAAAACAGGTAGTGCAAAACATAAAGTTATTGTATTAGTTTGCAACTTTCTGAGTACATACAATATAACATTTTCAGAACAAATGGAGCTTATATTAACTGTTAATTTTTTTCCTCAGGAAAATTCTGAAGGCAAGAAAGCTACAAGTCACTTAATATCCCGTATTCCCATCCTCCATGCTGGAAATCCTGAAGAGGTTTCATCAGCAATAGCATTTCTATGCTTCCCAGCTGCATCGTATATCACAGAGCAGGTTCTTTATGTTGATGGAGGATACACTGTGAACGGATTTTGACACATCAACCATAGTCACTGACATGACCGGTACATCATCAAAAATCGATTGACGTGCCTTGTCAATCCGCGCCTCTCTCTTTGATGATCCTTGTTGGAAATTTTGTGATAAACATGTATTTTGAGAGTGTTATTTGAGTATAACTGATTTCATGAAAATGTAAGATCAAAGTATATTCGAATTCTCCTCTGTGAAAGCATCGAATTAATATACTCAAACTCCCAAAATGATTCATAGGTGAACGAAAAATTGAGTCTCAAAGTACGCCTATTGTATAGGGAAAATGTGAATCCCACATTGGTTAGGGAAAACAATTATATGTAGTATATAATTGATTGTGTGATAGTAGTGTGATAGTTTATCAATATGTGAAGCATAAAGTCTCTCTCTCATGCGCAGGGGAAGCACAACGGACCTCAAACCTTCTTTTGAAAACAAAATTCAGTGTTTAATTATGAATAAATCTTTTAGAGATTATTCCTTAATTAATTTCCTTTATGATTAAAAACGTGATTATCAATCCTTTCTATAAAACCCTAGTCCATTCTCTTGCGGTCCTTTTTTTTTTTTTTCTGGGTGCTTGGTAAGTTTGAACTTGTTGAAAGTGGTTTGTGCTTCACACGTCCACTGTTGAATCGTTGTATCATGAGAAACAATCTAATGCAGACCGGATTGTGGACTAGTATTTGGGTCGCTTGGTGCATCCAAAACGAGCCTTTTGTTCTCTTTTTCGTAGTCTTTGTTTGATTAGGATTTGTTCTTTTTTCCTATATAGGATTTCTTTTCCATTTTAGTTTAAGTTAATTTAGAAGTCGATTCCTTGTGGAAGTCGACTTATTGCTTTTCCTATTTAAGTTGTTTGAATCCAATTTGTTATTTAGCTTTTGATTTAATGAAAATTCAGAGAATGTTTCTCAAACTATCCATCTACGATTCTTATTGAAGATTATGTATTTGAAGCCTGTAATCCTGGTATCCGTGCGCGGATCAACAACATAATAGTAGGATTTGCTTTCTGTATTCGTGCGTGAATCAACGGATCCGATTCACTTATCCCTATCTTTATCGATTGTTGTTTGTGTTGAAATTCGATCTACATCACAATCGCCATATGAGCATGCGAGCGATACACATGTTGTAATTGAAATAAAGGTATAATGCATGTGAGCACCGTAAAAGGGATTAATTAGCAGGAAACACATTTAGAAATTGTTGATTAATGAAACTTTCTCTAAAATAACAAAGTATGATCATATGTCTAGGGGATGGCACGGTTTTTTGATAGAGATATACCAAATTGAAATGAACCCAAAATATGTGTTTGAGTCGAGTCAACATTAAAAAAAATTGAAAACCAAATTTATGCAAGTCGGTCGGTCTGTTTTTGTGAATCAATCCAATTCGAAAAATAAATGAAACCGAATATATGCGAGTCAAATATGTTTTTGGCCGAAAACCGAACCATGCATACCCCTAGGTGCATGCATGGATCAGATCGCTATATGGGTCACCAAGTGGTCACCGGATGCTGTTTTTCTGATCAAAATTTAATAACATGAACTACTGTATATGGTTCACCCACTTTGGATAAGAAGTTTCCAATAGAGGTCTGATTGTCAAGTGTCCAGCCTGGACCAGTCATTATGTCATCACCAGGCCATAATTGAGAGCTTGTGGTTTTAGGAAGCACAAAATTCCCTGATGATCTCGTATTCTATGATGAAGACAGACACCCTTGGATTAATTAGTTGGATGATTTTGGTTCAATCAAGCTCTTCTTAATGATATGAGAATGGAAGAAAAATATCAGTAAATAGTACAACAGCTAACTACTTTCAAGTTGCTTGAGCAAACAAGTGAAGACTAACATGACAGAAACAGAGTTGGGTTGCCATGACAAGAGATGGTCTCTCAATGGAACAACTGCTTTAGTCACCGGAGGAACCTGAGGCATCGGATAGGTTGATTACATAATTTCAATTCTTCTTCTTCAATGATTATTCTCTCTCTCTCTCTCTCTCTCTCTCTCTCTCTCTATGAATTTATATATGTGATTAGGCATGTCATAGTGGAAGAGTTAGCAGGATTTGGCGCAGTTGTGCACACGTGCTCACGCAAACAAACCGAGCTTGATGCCTGTTTAAAAGAATGGGAAAACAAAGGATTCAAAATTGTTGAATATTAAACTTGCCTCCAGCCAGTCACTTTCAGCAGCTTCAACTGACTTCTAGAAGCTGATATTGTTGACCACCTCCACCATCCAAACTCATCAACAACTATCTCCCAACTCCCTTCTTCCCAACTGCCATCTCCTAACTTCAGTTTGAATTTACTGGTTTTGCATTTATTTTTGTTTGTCTTTAATCTCATCTCAGTTCCCTATATAAAGGGACTCAGATTGTGTTGTAAAAGTAGTGGAGTGGTGTAAGAAAATTTCAAGAGAGAAATAAAGTTCAAAGCTTCTCCGTTTTTTGAGTGTTACAATCTCTCTCAGAGGTGCACCACAAGTGACCTCAACATTCCCATTCCACCAACAGTGGTATCAGAGCCCAGGAGAGCCGGAAATTTGAAGAACAGAGGCCAAAACCAAATTGGCCCAGAAATCAAAGTGCTCAAAATATAAAATTGAGCATACCAGTGTGTTCTACTCGTCTCAAGGAGTGCATCGGTGAAAATTTCATCGAAATCGGAGTTAAAGAGAGGTGTCACGCGCTGTTTGAAGTTAGAGAGTGTACCCACGCGCCATCCATGAGCAGCCAACCGTCCGGAGCGTCACTGTCACGCGCCGGTCGTCTTCCACACCCGGTTTTCAGGGTCCGACCCGAAGTCCGACCCGTAACCTGACCGGACCCGGTGGTCCGACCCCCGTCACCTGATCCGACCCGGTTATCCGACCCGGTCCGTGAGTGCTGCTGACGTCACTAATGCCGTTAGTCCGTCTGGAATATTCCGTCAGAAAAGGAATATTCCGTTATCTTGATTGACTTTTGTCAAAAAGTTTGACCGCCCGTTTCGGACACTTCCAAACTCGTTTTTTGACAAACCCAGACTGTTTTCCAAGGTTTTAGATCATTCCGGACGCAACCGTGCACTCATTTTTTGCAAATTCATACTCCAGATTAGTGTTCTAAGTAGTTCAAGCTCGATGGCCAACGGAAACGCGCAAGTTGTCATCCCGAAACTCACCAAAGACAACTATGACAATTGGTGCATACAAATGAGAGCCCTACTAGGTTCTCAAGATGTTATGAACATTGTGGAAGATGGATACACAGAACCCGCATCTAAAGAAGCTGAAGGAACTATGACAGAAGCTCAGACAACAACTCTCAGAGCCGATCGAAAGAAGGATTGTAAAGCTAAGTCCATAATCTATCAAGAACTAGACGAACCCACGTTCGAGCTCATAGCTTCCTCCAAGTCGTCAAAAGAAGTCTGGGACACCCTTCACAAGACCTACAAAGGTGCTGACAAAGTGAAAAGGATCCGTCTTCAAACTCTACGAGGTGAGTTCGAATCTTTACGAATGAAATCTAATGAATCCATTGCAGAGTTCTATACACGAGTCATGGTTGTTGCAAATCAGCTAAGAAGAAATGGAGAAAATCTCGAAGACATGAGAATTTCGGAAAAAATTTTACGATCATTGGATCCAAAGTTTGACTTTATAGTGGTGGCCCTGGAAGAAACAAAAGATCTGGAGACGATGTCTGTAGAAGAACTGATGGGTTCATTGCAAGCCCATGAGCAGAAAGTCACAAGAAGAAGTGACGACAGAGTATTGGAGTAAGCTCTCCAGTCAAAGTTATCCCTCCATGAAAAAAGATATGAGCAAGGGGGACCTCACAACAAGGAAGAGAACGAGGTAGAGGATCTCGTGGAAGAGGTTCTGGAAATGCTGAAACCAAAGGTAGAGGCAGAGGAGGAAGAGACGCAAGTAGAAGAGGACGTGGACAACAAAACTATGTCTCACGAGGACGAGGACGAGGAAGAAGAGGCGGTTACAACTACCGTCCAAACGTTGACAAAAGAAACGTTCAATGCTATAATTGCCACAAATATGGGCACTATAGCAACGAGTGCAGAGGTATCCCAAATGAAGTAAATGAAAGTTCTAACTTTGCAGAGAAAGAGCAGGTTGAAGGAGAATCGTTGATGCTAATGGCACACAACTCAACCTATCAAAATCAAGATGTGTGGTTTCTTGACTCTGGAGCCAGCAACCATATGACTGGCAGAAAAGACTAGTTCACTGAACTTGATAAGAAAGTTCATGGAGAAATCTCATTTGGTGACCTCTCTAAAATCTCTGTCCAAGGAAGATGAGATGTCATGATAAAGCAGAAGAATGGAGATCATGCTTTCATCTCCAATGTTTATTATGTTCCAGACATGAAGACAAACATCCTAAGTCTCGAACAACTCTTGGAGAAAGGCTATCACATTAGTCTTCAAAATATGCAACTCACCATCATAGATGCTCGAGGAAAGCTGGTTACTCGAGTCCAGATGACGAAGAATAGGATGTTTCCTCTCGCAATTCATCATGATACGCTAAAGTGTCTGACAGCCATCATCAACAACAAAGACTGGTTGTGGCATCTCAGGTATGGACATCTCAATTTTGAAAGTTTAAAGCAACTGGGAAGTAAGAAGATGGTGAAAGGATTGCCAAACATCCATCACCCAAATGAGATGTGTGAAAGCTGTGTTCTTAGCAAACAACACAGAAATAGCTTCGGAAAGGAGGCAAATTGGAGAGCAACCATGCCACTTGAGCTCGTTCACACAGATGTGTGTGGTCCATTGACGCCAGTATCAAATGGACAGAATCAATACTTCCTTACATTCATTGACGACTACAGCAGGAAGACTTGGGTCTATTTTCTAAAAAGGAAGTCTGAAGTGTTTGGCTACTTCAAAGAGTTCAAAACTCTTGTGGAGAAGCAAAGTGGCTATCATATCAAAGCATTGAGATCAGATCAAGGTGGAGAATACACTGCAGGTGCTTTCCAGGAGTTCCTAAAGCAACAAGGAATCAGACATCAGTTTACACCAGCTTATACTCCTCAGTTAAACGGTGTAGCTGAAAGGAAGAATCGAACAATCCTTAACATGGCCAGAAGCATGTTAAAGGATAAAAACATGCCTAAAAGTTTTTGGGCTGAAGCAGTCTTGTGTGCGGTATATCTACAAAACAGATGTCCTACGAAGAGTCTTGATACAAAGACACCGCACGAAGCATGGAGCACTCACAAACCAAATGTCACCCACCTTAGAGTTTTTGGCTCTATTGCCTACATCAAAGTCCCAGAAGTGAGAAGAACCAAGCTTGAAGATAAAGGAGAGAAGTGTATCCTTGTTGGATACGGTGACAGAACTATGGGTTATCGGCTATATAACCCCACCACCAAGAAAGTAATCTTCAGCAGAGATGTCATTTTTGAAAAAAATGAATCCTGGAATTGGGATCAAACTAAAGCTTCCAGAAGCGCGGAGTTGATACCTGAAGAAGAGACAAGAGAAGTGGCTACAGAGACACAAACACCCAGAGATCAGTAAACACCTCAACGTGGTTCCCCTTCACCATAAAGGTATGATACTCCATTACCAATTGATCGTGATTTCTCAGATATGAGGCCTAGAGGAACACGCAGTCTAGAAGACCTGTATGAATATACAGAACATGTGGAATAAGATCTTACCCTGTATTGTCTGCTGATGACAAGTGATCCAGTTAGCTTTGAAGAGGCTAACCAAGAAGGAAAATGGAGAAGTGCAATGGATGATGAGATTCGATCCATTGAGAAGAACAAGACATGGGAGTTGACTAATCTGCCAAAAGGCAGGAAAGCTATCGGAGTGAAATGGGTCTACAAAACCAAAAGGAATGCGAAAGGAGAAGGCCAGAGATACAAGGCAAGACTTGTAGCAAAAGGCTATAAACAAAAGGAAGGAGTTGACTACGGAGAAGTCTTTGCGCCAGTTGCCAGACTAGAGACCATCAGATTGCTAATATCATTAGCAGCCCAGAAAAGTTGGAAAATCTACCAACTTGACGTAAAGTCAGCATTCCTGAATGGCTTTCTTGAAGAAGAAATCTATGTGGAACAACCACCTGGATATGTGAAGAAAGGAAAAGAAGATAAAGTGTGCAGACTAAAGAAAGCCTTATATGGTTTAAAGCAAGCGCCTCGTGCATGGAATATGAGGATTGATGATTACTTCCAAAAAAACAGATTTGAGAAATGCCTGTATGAGCATGCACTATATATGAAGAAGGAGATTGACGGAAGCTTGTTATATGCATGCCTATACGTTGATGACTTGATCTTCACCGGCAACAATCCAGCCATGTTTGAAGATTTCAAGAGGAGGATGGTGAAAGAATTTGAGATGACTGACATTGGTCTAATGGCTCATTTTCTCGGTATTGAAGTTGTGCAAAGTGAAAAAGGTATCTTCATCTCTCAGAGTATCTATGCAAAAGAAATTCTGAAAAGATTTGGTATGGAAAAATGCAATCCTGTCACAACTCCAGTAGAAACAGGATTAGAGTTAAGAAAGAATGAAAGGGGAGATGTTGATCCAACCAATTTCAAGAACTTGGTTGGAAGCCTGAGATACTTGACGTGTACCAGGCCAGATATACTCTATGGAGTTGGACTAGTCAGCAGATACATGGAGACTCCTGACCAGTCTCACCTGAATGCAGCAAAGAGGATACTCAGGTACATAAAAGGTACTCTTAATGATGGTATTTTATATACCAGATGTGAAGATTGCAGGTTGATTGGCTATTCAGATAGTGATTGGGGAAGAGATCTGGATGAACGTAAAAGCACCACTGGTTTTACGTATTTTATGGGAGATACAGCGTTCACATGGTCATCCAAAAAGCAAGCCATTATGACATTGTCATCATGTGAAGCTGAGTATGTTGCTGCCTGCTAAGCTGTTTGTCATGGTATCTGGATCAGGAATGTGTTGCAGTACTTAGGATTTCCACAAGTTAATCCCACAGAGGTCAACATTGACAATCAGTCAGCGATTGCACTAGCAAAGAATCCAGTATTCCATGAAAGAAGCAAACATATTGATACACGGTATCATTTCATCAGAGAGCATGTGAAGAATAAATAGGTGGAACTAGTTTCTTACAAGACATATGATCAAGCTGCTGACATTTTCACCAAGCCGCTCAAACATGATGTAAAGACTAAAGACAATGCTTGGTATGACGAAACATGGAGAGTCAAGTTTAAGGGGGGATGTTGAATATTAAAACTTGCCTTCAGCCAGTCACTTTCAGCAGCTTCAACTGACTTCTAGAAGCTGATATTGTTGACCACCTCCACCATCCAAACTCATCAACAACCATCTCCCAACTCCCTTCTTCCCAACTGCCATCTCCCAACTTCAGTTTGAATTTGCTGGTTTTGCATTTATTTTTGTTTGTCTTTAATCTCATCTCAGTTCCCTATATAAAGGGACTCAGATTGTGTTGTAAAAGTAGTGGAGTGGTGTAAGAAAATTTCAAGAGAGAAATAAAGTTCAAAGCTTCTCCGTTTTTTGAGTGTTACAATCTCTCTCAGAGGTGCACCACAAGTGACCTCAACATTCCCATTCCACCAACAAAAATGACAGGATCACTCTGTGACGTATCAGTTCGGGAGCAACGTGAGAAGCTAATGGATACTGTCTCTTCCATCTTCCAAGGGAAGCTCAACATTCTTGTAAGAGGCAGATTGGTAACAACTAGTAGGCTTTTCAGGTTTTTTATTTTTTACTTGGTTTTAACACACCATTTTCTTCAGGTAAACAATGCTGGGATAGCTATAACGAAAGAAACGCTAGACTATACTGCTGCAGACATCTCAGCTATTTTAAGCACAAATTTTGAATCTGGTTACCATTTCTGTCAACTTGCACATCCACTCTTGAAAGCATCAGGAAATGGAAGTATTGTATTTATCTTTTCTATTGCAGGTGTTATAGCTATAACCCTTGTATCAATTTACGCTGCATCCAAAGGTATGTAACAAAACTACAAAATTCAGAAAAAGAGCACAAGATATATATGAAGCCTTAAATCTGATAAAAACTTCATTGTTACGTTCAAGAGCCACGAATCAAGTTACAAAGAACTTGGCATGCGAGTGGGCCAAGGAAATGCAATCGCTCCATGGATTATTAGAACCTCGCTTATTGATGCTGCAGCAATTTTTACCTGTCTCTTGATCACTTCGTGGTTTTTTTTGTTGTTGTCAATTTTGCATTATACAAAGTGTTTGATTTCATTACACTAAGATTAATAATTGATTTTCTCTTCTCACTGCAGAAAGATCCCGTTATCAAACAAAAAATAGATCATTCAGTTTCTCGTCATCCTATGGGACGAGTTGGAGAGCCGAATGAGGTTACCTTGCTCGTGGCATTCCTTTGCTTCTCGGCTGCTTCGTATATCACCGGACAAGTTATTTGTGTTGATGGAGGATTTACGGTGAACGGGTTTGACAACTGAAAATTAATAGAAAGATCTTGCAACCAAGAAACATTATTTTTGTCCATTAAGGGGAACATTGAATCTTCAATGGAGCAAAAACCTATTGTAGCATGAAATTTAAAAGACGACATGTCGAAATTCGATTTGGAAATGGCTGGAAATTATGTTAGTCATGATCTCTGTTCCAAAGCTCAACATACTTAGACAATAACTGAGTCATTTTGTTTATTTTATTTATCTTCTCTTCAAGTGAAAAACAAGTTCTAATTTTGAGATTATGTTGCATCTGTAAAGATAGTAAAAGTAAAGTGAAAGATGAAGAAAGCACTCTATGTGTTTGATAAAAGGATTCAAAGAAAATTGATAGAAGGCAAGTCTGCCATTGATGAGAGTCAGAGCTCTTCAGGTAAATTTTATTGAGAATATTTCTTTTTCTCTTAATTCTAAGTTTACAATACAGATAGATATTTATACTACTCTTAGGCTTCTCGAACAGCTATAACAAACTTCCTGAAAATCAGGAGAGCTAACGAATGAGAAGCTGCCACATCAGCTTCTGTAACTAACTAAAGGATTCAGTTATCTTCTTCCCGCTTCTTTTTCTCTAAGCCAACTATGCTTTCCTTTATTTCGATCAAGTCCATGATCATGCTTTATATCAGCTGTGCATATTGCTAGACCAGAGTACAATGCTGTACTGTTGCACAGCTGATTCTTCTTACTATCATTTCTTCTTTCTTTACAACATGAGCTGATTGCAGCTCTTCTTCTTTGAGGTGTGTGAACTGAAGAAGCTACTAAATTAGCTTCTCTAACAGCATCTATCATCCTAACAATACACACTAACATTTGAGTCTCTGATTGACCATCAAATTATGATTATAGTGTGATTACATTCATTAACTAGAGAAATGAAGATCTTCAGACCAATTTCCAATATTTCTAAAATCACCTTCAACCAGATATATAAAGAGAGACTGACGCAGAACGGAAGTTCTAGAGTTTACCAGCGTAAGTCCTAAAAGAACATAAACTGGAATCCACCAACAAATCAACTGGAATCCACCAGCAAAATAAATCGAAACCAAAATATAATATTATTCAATAATTCGAAACTGATAACAAAGAGCCTTAAATAGGCTTTGGAAACCCTAAAATAAGCAAAAAAAAACTAAAATATCTTTATACTAAACAAAAGTCAACTAAAAACGGATTCAAAAAAAAAAACACTAATATCTTCGGTCGCCCGAAAACCTAACTTAAACAGCTCCGATGAGGGAGTAAACGACGTCAACCGGGGGAACCCAGGTTGCCACGGTATGGAGCACTGAAAACCCTTTCCGAAAACATATTATAATAGGAAATCTGACAACGGAGTTAAAAGTTATGCCCGTTTCTTCGGAACAGCTCTTTTAGCCAGTTTCCGGTCCATCTCTTTTTCTTACTCCAACGCCAATTGTCCTGTATCAGAGACTATTACTACTACCAATTAAAATGGAACTACTAGTTAATTTTTCTTATTCAAGGAGGGTACCAAGTCAACAAACATTGCCTACAAAGCAAACCCTAGCCATCACAACAACCGCCATAGTCCTGGGGCTGCCTTGAGTCGGCGTCCCCTGCTCCTCTGATGGCGTTGCCATCGGCGGGGACCGACGCGATTGGTTCTTCATTTGCTCAGGCAGTGATTAAATCGGCAGAATCCTCCGGTTTGAAGATTCCTATGCGTTTCCCAGTGGATATCAATGGTGATCTGGGGTTTATTTTTACAGAGCCTGAGATGGTAAAGGCAGCAAAGGATTTTCGTTTTGCTCTCGTCATGAAGTTTATGCGGGTTCGTCCTTCTATTGATAAGATTCGGTTGGCAGTGGTTAAGACGTGCGGATTGGTAGAGATTCCTACAATCAGTTTTATGGATGATTTTCATGTGCTTATTCAGATGAAGAATGAACGTGACTTTGTGCATGGATGGGCACGTGAAGGGAGATGATGGAGGGCTCTGTTTTTCGGCTGTTCAAATAGACGAAAGACTTTGATTTTGCTAAAGAATCACCGTTGGCTCCTCAATGGATCTATTTACCAGGCTTGCCGATGCATCTTTATCGAAAGGATTGTTTGCAGATTCTAGCTTCTCGATTTGGACGTTATCTTGGGATTGATAATGCAACCCTTAATAGGACTAGAGCATCGGGTGCAAGAATTTGTGTAGAAGTGGATTTATCAATGGAACCGGTGCAGGATTTTCCCATTGTTTTATCTCCCTCGAAGTGTATTTGGCAAAAGGCATGGTCTGAAAAATCTGGTTTCTATTGTCACAAATGTTTTCTTCAGGGACATACTTTTGTGGTTTGTAGGGTGGTGAGAGACGCAAGGCAGAGGTTCAAACGAAAGAAAAACCGATTTGGCAGCCGATAGTTAACCCTGGTAAGGGCGAGTCCACGGAGGTTAAGACTGACTCTGTTCAGGCTATGCCTAATACAAAGGTTCCTAAGCAATTAGTTGTAGGGGAGGCGGAGACGTTTTCTTCGGTTAATGGCCAGGCCATGCATGAGGTGCAGAATGTGGTTTTGCCAAATAATATGGTTGATAGCCAGGTTGTGATGGAGGGTCAAGAGAATGCGCAGCTTGTTTTGCAAATTATTGTGCCACCGGATGTGCAAAATGGTGTGCCTGAGGCATCGAACAAGGGTGAGTTGCAGCAATTTATTGTGCTGAATGGTGTTTTACATGAGAACGTGGTCAGTAATACTCAGTGCAATGAGGAGTGTGAGGAGAATAGATGCAAAATTGTTCTGGGCAGTCCTGTTTTGAAGTCTAAGAATGAGGACACGACGCCAATTTCAGGTTTGGTGCCTCCGCAAAACATTGATAGTATGGCAGAAAGTGCAGCTGTTTTGTCTCATGATGAGGAGGCCCAGGGAGGTGCTGATGTGCAGGGTTTTGTTTCTGACCGAGAGGAGGGGGAAATTCCGTTGGTGTTGGGGAAGAATAAAGGCTATGATTCAGATGTGGAGCTGTGTCAAATTTCTAGAAAATCAAAGGAATTTGTAGGTAAGGCGGCGCGCAAATCACAACGTGTTCCTACCCGGTCTCAAAAATTTAATTTATGATTGATAATATTTTTTATTGGAACGTGAGGGGTTTAGGTTGGTCTAGACGACGTTTGAAGAGTTTAGTTTCTAAATATAATGCTTCTCCGGTTGCGATCTCAGAACCTTTTGTGGAAGAGGCTCGTATGCCCGCACTTGGAAATTTAATTAATTTTCCTCACTGGTGTTCTAATGAGGTCGAGCGAGGGAAGCTATGGATTTTTTTGGAGGGCCTCTGGGGCTTTTGAAATTTTATGTTGCTCGGCTCAAATGATTACGGGTTTGATGCGGCGGATCAACTGGTATAGAGGGGTGGGATTTGAAACAAACCAAGTAAGGCTAAACCCGGGCGGCGGAATCAGAATGATTTGAAATTTTGACAGCTGATGCGTTTCGGCGTTTCCGGAACTACTACGAAGCTTTGCTGCGTAAGCACGTCCTTTTTTAGGCAAATTCCGTCGTTTAGGCCTTGAAGTTGCAATTTTTGCCGTTTTAGGAAAGTTTCTTTTTCGCAATAATTTGAGTTTCCCAATTCCGAATCGACTTCCGTCAATTCTGGAGTGTTTAGGATTCTCAGTAGAATTAGTTTTTGCTTTAATTTCGTTTTTGCCTTTTTTGGTAAATTTCCGTTTTTAAATCGTTTTTCTTGCTTTCCAAGGAATTCGATTAGGTTTAGGATTTATTTTGCTTTAAATAATGATGTAGGCCGAATTGGCCATTCAGCTTTTGATTTATAAAATTTTAGAGTTTTCTCTAATTATTCCAATTTCGGTATTCATCGTGAATCAACGAATTGAAGCCTAACTTTCCGGTATTTGTGCGCAAATCAACGGAACTTTAGTAGGTTGTTTCTAATCGTTTTACGCAGGTTTTTCTCGACAGAGCTTCCGCTACATCAGTTGGTATCAGAGCCGTGTTCGTTCGGGACGACATCATCATGCCGCCGAGAAGACGACCAGACCAGATTCCTGTAGACCTAGCCATCGAACGTGACCGTGTGATACAGTTGGAGCGACAGGTGGAGCAATTAACGGCGCAACTTGCGGCGTCAAGAGCCAACCAAAACCCGTTTCAGGCCTTACATCCTGAGACAAGTAGTGACGAAGTGGAAGGGGATCCGCAACCACGACGTCGACAGAGAGCGCCTGTGACTGATGACAGGGTTGATGACAGAACTGAAGATGTCAGGCGATGGGAGTCAGGGATGCGGACTGAGGTTCCGGAATTCCGTGGAAGCATGCAGCCAGAAGAGTTTCTGGAATGGATTGGAATCGCTGACGAGATTCTGGAATTCAAAAGAGTTCCTGCGAATGAGAGGGTGGCATTGGTGGCCACGAGGTTTCGGGGTAGAGCCGCGGCTTGGTGGCAACAATTTAAACTCGCTAGGAATCGCGCTGGAAAACCCAAACTTTCTGACTGGGAGAAGATGAAACAAAAGTTGCGTAAAGAGTTTCTACCTCACAATTTTACGAGATTGATGTACCAGAGGTTGCAGAATCTGCGTCAAGGTATGAGGTCTGTTGATGAATATACAACCGAGTTCTATGAGTTGTTGGTGCGAAACGATATAGAGGAGACACAAGATCAGTTGGTGTCGCGCTACTGTGGTGGGTTGCGTACACAAATCCTTGATATGGTTAATCTTTTCGATCCCGTGACAGTAACTGAGGCGCATCAGAGGGCTTTACAATTGGAGAAGACATTGTCGCGAAAATCTAATAGTGGACAGACGCTGAATTTCGGAGGAGGAATGAGCAGTCGAAACAGAGCAAGTAGTTCCAGTGAAAATACTGGAAGTCGACCAGGTGTTAGTGCTAGCAGTGGTTCATATACTGGTCCACGGAACCCGACAAACAACGTTCAAACTCCCAGGGCAACCACTGGCGGATTTCGGTGTTTTGGATGTGGAGAAACGGGTCACAGGCTGTCTGAGTGTCCAAGACCAGCAAAGAGGGTATTATTTATTGACCCGGCAGAATTTAATGAGGAAGATGCGGAAATAATTGAAGAACCACAATCAGGAGCAGAGGAAGTGAGTGAAGAACTGGTAGATGGTGACACCGGAACGATGTTGATGGTGCGACGTACCTGCTTGGCACCGAGAACTGGAGAAGGAGAGTGGCTGCGAAATAACATATTTCAGTCTACTTGTACCATCCTTGGTAAGGTGTGTCGATTTGTCATAGACGGGGGGAGTTGTGAGAATATTGTGTCAGTCGAAGCGGTACGAAAGTTAGGGGTGACGACAGAAAAACATCCAAAACCATATAGACTAGCTTGGCTGCAAAAGGGGGGCGAGGTGACTGTATCACAGCGGGCGCTAATTTCGTTTTCGATGGGAACCAACTACAAGGATCAGATGTGGTGCGATGTGGTGGACATGGATGCATGTCACTTACTGCTAGGGAGGCCGTGGCAATATGACAGAAAAGTGTATCATGATGGGTTTAAGAATACCTATTCTTTCGTTTTCCATGAAAACAAAATTGTGCTACTACCGAGCAAACCATCTGAGAAGATTAAGGCGCATAGCGATACTACTAACCTATTATCATATGCAAAATTCGAGTTGGAGATAAAGGAAGTAGAAACGGTGTATGTGTTAATGGGAAAAGAAACACAGGCTGATATGGAGGTTCCTAGTGCGGCAGCTCCTCTGATTTCGGAGTTTGCTGATGTGTTTCCGGAAGAATTACCTGAAGGACTACCACCTCTACGTGACATTCAACATCATATCGACCTAGAGCCAGGAGCTATGTTGCCAAACAAACCACATTACAGAATGAGTCCCACTGAGCACGAAGAGTTACGAAGGCAGGTTGAGGAGCTTCAGTCAAAGGGGCATATCCGTGAGAGTCTAAGTCCATGTGCTGTTCCCGCCTTGTTAATTCCCAAGAAAGATGGAACATGGAGGATGTGTGTCGACAGTCGCGCAATTAATAAGATCACAGTAAGGTATCGCTTTCCAATTCCGAGACTAGATGATTTGTTAGATCAATTGAGCGGGGCACATGAGTTCACCAAATTGGACCTGAAGAGTGGGTATCATCAGATTCGTATTCGACCTGGGGATGAATGGAAGACAGCGTTCAAGACGCGAGAGGGGTTATATGAATGGCTAGTCATGCCATTTGGGTTGTCAAACGCGCCTAGCACCTTCATGAGAGTGATGAACCAAGCCCTTCGACCATTTATCGGTAAGTTTGTTGTTGTTTACTTCGATGATATCTTAATTTACAGTGCAAACCCCGAGCTGCATCTTCAGCACATTCGGGAAGTGTTATGTGTGTTGCGTAGAGAAAAATTTGTTGCTGCAGCCAAGAAGTGCGTTTTTATGACACCAAAGGTGTTATTTTTGGGATATGTTATTTCTGGAGAGGGTCTACAGGTGGATGAGTCCAAAATAGAGGCAGTGAGGCAGTGGCCGCAACCGAAAACAATTACTAAGGTACGGAGTTTCCATGGATTGGCATCATTCTACCGCCGGTTCATCCCGCACTTTAGTAGCATTATGGCACCTGTCACTGAGTGTATGAAAGGAGTCAAGTTTCAGTGGACGACCGAAGCTGAAGAAGGTTTTCAGCAAATCAAAGAGAAATTGACAACAGCCCCTATACTCGTTCTACCAGATTTTTCTCAACCGTTCGAGCTGCATAGCGATGCTTCCAAGGTGGGCATCGGAGCTGTTTTGAGTCAAGGTGGGAAACCGGTGGCATATTTCAGTGAGAAACTGTCGGGATCTCGAGTACGTTATAGCACATATGACATAGAATTCTATGCTGTGGTCCAAGCGGTGAAACATTGGCGGCATTACTTATTCCACCGAGAATTCATTCTATACACCGATCATGATTCATTGAGACATCTCCACAGTCAAGAAAAAATTTCTTCCCGGCATGCTTCATGGTCAGCTTACCTTCAACAATTTACATTCGTCCTGAAGCACAAAGCAGGTGTTACGAACCGGGTGGCTGATGCCCTGAGTCGAAGAGTCAATCTGTTATCAACAATGGTTGTCCAGGTTCCAGGTTTTAACTCTTTTCGTGAATTATATGATTCAGATCCACACTTTTCAGAGATAATGGTTGCTGTTCGAGAGAAAAAAAATTCAGAATTTGTATTGGTAGATGGGTTCTTGTTTCGGGGAAATCAACTTTGTATTCCCGAGTGTAGTTTACGTCTGCAAATTATTACGGAAATACATGGGGAGGGTCACGTGGGCAGAGATCGCACGCTTCAGTTAGTTAAGGCATCATACTTTTGGCCAACAATTCGGAAGGAAGTAGAGAGATATGTGGAACGTTGTCGGATTTGTCAAGTGTCCAAAGGGAAAGCGACTAATGCTGGTTTGTACAGACCATTACCGATTCCTACTCAACCATGGACGGACTTGAGCATGGATTTTGTTTTGGGACTGCCAAGAACCCAACGTGGATGTGATTCCATCTATGTAGTGGTTGACCGATTTTCCAAGATGGTTCATTTTATCCCGTGCAAAAAAACTACTGATGCTGTCAAGGTCGCCCAATTGTTCTTCCGAGAGATTTATCGCCTTCATGGTTTACCTTCGTCAATTGTTTCTGACCGGGACACTCGATTCCTCAGTCACTTTTGGCGGAGCCTTTGGAAGATGGTCAATACAAGGTTGGATTTTAGCAGTGCATATCACCCGCAAACTGATGGGCAGACGGAGGTGGTGAACCGAGCGCTCGGAGATTTACTGAGATGTCTGGTAGGAGAAAATGTTCGGTCATGGGATCTGAAGTTGAGCCAAGCCGAATTTGCCCACAACCATGCTGTCAATAGGAGTACCGGCTTCAGTCCTTTTCAGGTCGTGTACTCACTGGTTCCTCGAAGCCCTATAGACCTGATTCCTCTACCTAGCAAGACTAGAGTTCATGGGAAAGCTGAAGATTTCGTTCAAGGGTTACATGAGGTTCATAAGCAGGTGCAAGAAAATTTGTTGCAATCGGTAGAGAAATACAAGCTGGCCGCGGACAAGAAAAGGCGTCATTTGGAGTTTGAGGTGGGCGATTTTGTGTGGGCAGTCCTCACAAAGGACAGGTTTGCTGTGGGGGAGTATAACAAACTTGCTGCTAAGAAGATAGGCCCGCTGGAAATTGTGGAAAAAATTAATCCAAATGCGTATCGCCTGAAACTACCCAGCCATATTAGAACTCATAATGTCTTCAATGTCAAGCATTTGATTCCTTTCCATGGCGACTCCTCTGATGATGACACCGCGATAAATTCGAGGACGAATTTTCTCCAACCTGGGGAGAATGATGCGGCGGATCAACTGGCATTAGATTATTTGGAGGGGTGGGATTTGAAACAAACCAAGTAAGGCTAAACCCGGGCGGCGGAATCAGAATGATTTGAAATTTTGACAGCTGATGCGTTTCGGCGTTTCCGGACTACTACTAGCTTTGCTGCGTAAGCACGTCCTTTTTTAGGCAAATTCCGTCGTTTAGGCCTTGAAGTTGCAATTTTTGCCGTTTTAGGAAAGTTTCTTTTTCGCAATAATTTGAGTTTCCCAATTCCGAATCGACTTCCGTCAATTCTGGAGTGTTTAGGATTCTCAGTAGAATTAGTTTTTGCTTTAATTTCGTTTTTGCCTTTTTTGGTAAATTTCCATTTTTAAATCGTTTTTCTTGCTTTCCAAGGAATTCGATTAGGTTTAGGATTTATTTTGCTTTAAATAATGATGTAGGCCGAATTGGCCATTCAGCTTTTGATTTATAAAATTTTAGAGTTTTCTCTAATTATTCCAATTTCGGTATTCATCGTGAATCAACGAATTGAAGCCTAACTTTCCGGTATTTGTGCGCAAATCAACGGAACTTTAGTAGGTTGTTTCTAATCGTTTTACGCAGGTTTTTCTCGACAGAGCTTCCGCTACATCAGGGTTGGTTTACGTTAGATAATAAAAGAATTCTTGTTTCTTTTGTTTATGCTAAATGTTCTCCAGTTGGAAGAAGAGGTTTATGGAGGGATCTCGAAGAGGTTCAAGTGGTGGAGCAACCCTGGGTTGTTGTGGGGGATTTTAATATTATTCGCAACGACTCGGAACGTATTGGTGGCAACCCCAGGCCGCTGGCTTCTATGGCAGATTTTAATGATAGTTTAGATCGGTGCGGCCTTTTAGATCTTTCTAGTGGTGGGAATCACATGTCTTGGTGTAATGGGCACGAGGCTAATTTGGATAGGGTAGTCATTAATAGTGCTTACACCACTCAGTTCCCATTTGCGCATTTGGAATATTTGAGGAGGAAAACCTCCGACCATTGCCCGATGGTAGTGCATTTTGATAGGCCTCATTCGTCGTACGGTCCTTTTCCTTTCCGGTTTCAGAATATGTGGTGCTCACATGTTGGTTTTTTGTCTTGTGTTGAAGAGGCTTGGAATAAAACTGATTCGGTAACAGGGCTTTGGAAACTGGCTATCCGCCTTAAACGTACCAAGTTGGCCTTACGAGCTTGGAATAAAAACACTTTTGGAAGAGTAGAGGTCATTTTACAGGACCTGGAGGCGAGATTGGACAATCTTGAATGTCAACTTCAGCTTGGGTACTCCCAGGAAGTTGAAGCTGAATATTTAGTGACTAAAATTGAGTTGCAGCTTTGGGAGCACAGAGAGGCAACACGTCTTAATCAAATTGCCAAAAAGACTTGGTTACTTGAAGGTGATCAGAATACTCACTTCTTTCACTCGGTTATAAACCAGCGGTGAAACCAAGGATTTATTTCCCATATGGTGCTTTCGGATGGGAGGGTTTTAGAGAATGCCAAGGCTATACATCAAGGTGCCACTAAGTATTTTCATGACTTTCTTACAGGAGGCACGGGGGTGGAGACTGCTGATTTGTCTTCGTTGATTAATCCCACTATTTCGGAAGTTGATAATGAGATGCTTTGTATGGTGCCATCCGAGGAGGAAGTTAAAGACGCAATTAGCTCCATTCCTAAGCACAGCAGTCCAGGCCCTGATGGTTTTGGTTTGGCTTTCTATATTGAGTGTTTGGATATTATTAAACAGGATGTGATTGATGCAGCGCGTGATTTCTTTAACGGGGTGCCTCTTCCCAGGTTTTTCTCCTCCTCCTTTATTGTTCTTATTCCAAAAGTGCAGGATCCATCGAGTTTTGATAAATTTCGCCCTATAAGTTTATGCTCGGTGGCTTATAAGATTTTTTCAAAAATCCTTGTAAAAAGAATGACGCGGATTATTCACAAGTTCGTTTCCCCCGAACAAGGTGCTTTTGTGCCAGGCCGAAGCATCTTCGAAAATATTACGCATGCACAGGAAATGGTTAATTCTTTGAATAAGAAAATTTTGGGTTGCAACATGATGGTTAAAATTGATATGGCCAAGGCCTATGATCGCATTGATTGGGGTTTTTTATTAACGGTTTTAAAAGCTTTTGGATTCTCTTCCACTTTTTGTAGTTCAGTAGAGGAGTGCATTAAATCTCCTTGGTTTTCAGTAATGATGAATGGCACTTTTAAGGGTTTCTTCCATCCTACTCGTGGTTTACGGCAAGGAGATCCTATATCTTCTTATTTATTCATTGTGATGGAGGAGGTTTTGACACGGCTGCTTAAAAAGAGTTTTGAATAAGGTAGGATTGGAAGGTTTTATCACCCGACAAGGGCTCCTTTGATTTCACACTTATTGTATGCAGATGATATCCTGATTTTTTTAAATGGTGGTAAACGGTCTATTTGGAGACTTGTTGAGATTCTTGGTGTTTCTGAAGGTTGGTCAGGACAAGAGATTAGCAAAGAAAAGTCTGCTCTTTTCCCGTCCAAGCATATTTCCTCTTCTCGGACTCGTTCTTTATTGAGACTCACTGGCTTTCGAGAGGGTAAATTTCCTGTCACCTACCTGGGGGCCTCTTGGGTCGGGTAGATTAACGACTAGAATCATTGAACCTTTTGTGGAAAAAGTCAGGAATAAGGTTGCAGGATGGAAATTTAAGCTCCTTTCTCAAGGGGAAAGACTGGTTTTGCTGAGGCATGTGCTTGCGAGCATGCCTATTCATATTCTCTCTGTGATAATTGCACCGTTGGCTACCATTGCTCGTATCAATTCTCTTTTGTCTAACTTTTTCTCGGGGAATGTCAATGGCATAAGTAAGATGAAATGGCGAGCTTGGCCTAAGCTGTGTCTGCCTACAGGGGAGGGTGGTTTGGGTGTGAGAGATTTCAAGGAGGTTTAGCGCGCACTTCATATGAAATTTGCTTTTAGATTGATGTCCACCAATTTTTTGTGGACTGATTTTTTCTGCGCAAAGTACATCAAGGATAGCCATTTTTCTTTAGCTACTGTGAACCACCGAGGGTCTCGTTTCTGGAAGTCCATTTTATCCGTCTTTCCTAAGGTCTACGAAAATGTCAAAGTTCTAGTTCAAGGAGGCAACGCTTCTTTTTGGTATGATAGGTGGCTAGCTTCGGGGCTACTTTCTGTGCAGGTAGAGGAAATTACCAATTCTAATCTTCTGATAAATGATTGTTGGCTTAATGACTCCTGGGATGTAAATCGTTTGACAGAACTAGTTGGGGAGGAGGCCACCTTGGATATTCTTCATAATTCCCGTGCGGGTAAATCAGGGCCTGATTTATTTGTTTGGACTCCATCCAATGATGGATGTTTTTCTATTTCTAGCGCATGGGAAGTGGTTAGGAAGAACGGTGATCATTTGCAATGGAAGGTTTGGATTTGGCATCGCTTGTTACCTAAACACGTTTCCCTTTGCGTTTGGAAAGCCTATTTTCGTTGTCTTGCAGTGGATGAGCGGGTGCAGGCTAGAGGGGTTGCACTTGCTTCAGTTTGTGACTGCTGTGTTCGGAAATCTGGTGAGAGTCTTCATCATATTCAATGTAGTGGGGAAGTGGCTACGAAGGTCTGGGAGTTTGCTAGCATTTTGTTAGGAGTTCCTTGTATGCGCTTGATTATTGGTGTGGTTCCGTTGTGTTAAAAAGGCTACTGTTAAAGGTGTCCTCACTAGGTTATTACCGTGCTTGATTTCTTGGCAACTTTGGATGAGAAGGCGTAAAGCTAGAATGGAAGGGGTGCAAGATAGTGCTACTCGAGTTTGGTGGTCAGTTAAATACTGGCTTCACTCTCTCGTTGGGGATCTTAATGCTTCTTCCCTTTCTGTGCAGGATATGAAGATTTTACAGGATTTACAAATAGATCCCCCAGTCCAGCGCCACCATTGGCATCGTCTGGTGGCCTGGCAGAGACCTCCTATGGGCTGGTTTAAACTCAACTGTGATGGGAGTTGCCGTGGAAATCCCGAGAGTTCTGGAGGTGGGGGAGTTATTAGAGATGATGTTGGTACGGTTCGGGGAGCTTACTCCGCTCATTTTGGCCACGGTACTAACAATGGGGCTGAGTTAAGGGCTATTACAAAGGGGATTGTGCTATGTAAACGCCTAAATCTTTTTAATGTGATTATTGAAAGTGATTCTAAGATGGTTGTGGATTGGCTTCGTGCGGGTAAGTGCACTTTGTGGTATTTATGGGATTATTGGGATGATTTACTTAAGGCTCTTGAAGGAGTTAACTTTATGGCCGTGCATCAATTTCGGGAAGCTAATCAAGCAGCGGATTTCCTAGCACGGCAAGGCAAGTTGGGTAGGAATTTGACTTATGAAGGTTATCAAAATTTGCCACGGTTTTTAAGAGGTGTCCTGCATCTTGATAAGTTGGGCTTTCCTTCTTGAGGAATTAGTGTCTTGTTTAGTTTGGTTTTTTCCTTGTTTTTCTGTTTTTCCCTATTGTCCTGCTTGTTTCCTCGATTTTCCTCCGCCTTAAGTGAGGCCTTTTAAATTAATATATAAGTCTTATAAAAAAATAAAAATAAAAATAAATAAATAAATAAAATAAAAAAAGAGAACCAAGTACCAGATTCTTCTTGTAGGTTTTGTGGCCTTGTCCAAACTTACTTAGAACCTATGTGTTGCAGTCAAACAGGTATGCAATAGTAGAAAAACTAGCAGGGTTTGGAGCTACAGTACATTCATGTTCGTGTAACTAAACAGAGCTCAACAACAACAGAATACAAGAATGATAGTAATTTTAGGAGTTTGAGAATGTATAATCCTAAATACTGTATTTCTATATTTCTTCTAACGGAATCAAAACCTCAACATAAAGACAATTATTACCAATAAAAATGTGAACATCGTGTTGATTTATTTATAATAGTTTGCCAAAGGGCCGGCCATTAATTACTTCATAGTTCAAACATTGCCTATGTCATTTTCTGCATTCGGGTTTTTCTTAGATTTATTGATACAAGACAATTAAACAATAAATTTTCTCTGGAAGATAGTTGTTGTACATGTTTTAGCTCTTTCAAGAATAAATGCAGTCAAGTCACAGCAGGAAAGATAGAGAAAATAATAGAGAGAAAAAAGAATGTCAGAATACAGAAACCAAAGATGGTCTCTCAAGGGCATGACTGCACTTGTTACCGGTGGAACCAAAGGCATCGGGTAAGTGATCTCTCTCTTTTTGTTGGTTTTATTTCTTTGAATTGATGATTTCTATTTTTGTTACATACTTACATTGATGTTGATAATTTAATCGTTTTCCAGGTATGCAATAGTGGAAGAACTAGCAGGATTTGGAGCAATAGTACATACATGTTCACGCAACGAGACGGAACTTAATGACAGAATTCAAGAATGGCAGAGTAAAGGGCTTGAAGTAAGTGGCTCAGTATGTGACCTGAAAATTAGAGCTCAGAGGGACAAGTTGTTGGAGACTGTCTCTTCTTTATTTGATGGCAAACTCAACATCCTGGTATGCTTCCATGCTTCTTCGTGCATTAGGATCGCGATTTTTCTAGGCTCTTTTGACTCTACAAACTCGAGGAATTTCTTATAGCAGAATCATTTACATAGGTGAACAATGCTGGAATTGCTTTTACTAAGGAAACGACAGAAGTCACTGCAGAGGATTTCTCAAATGTAATGTGTAATAATTTCGAGTCTGGTTACCATCTTTGTCAACTTGGACATCCACTCTTAAAAGCATCAGGAAATGGAAACATAGTATTTATCTCCTCTGTGGCAAGCCTTGTAGCTATACCTCTTTGTTCTCTATATGCATCAACTAAAGGTATGGTTCATTTCTTTTTTCGTTTTTGTTTGTGCTGGAGAAGCAACAAAATGAAAACCTAGTTCCAAGACTTTCACATATAGTCTCACAAAATTTCACTTCAGGAGCGATGAATCAAGTCACGAAGAACTTGGCATGCGAGTGGGCAAAGGACAATATACGTGTGAATTCAATTGCGCCAGGGGTTATCAGAACCCCACTCCTTGATGCTGCAGAAGTATAAACATTTTCTCCTAGACCCTTAATTTTCAGAGAATTATTATGTTCTGTATTCTTCAATCTGTCTCCCAGATCTTCCTTGAATTGTTTCTGATACAAATTTACAAAGGATTAGCATACATTTACCCGGGAAAGCATATAAAATCATTTGCTGTAATTTAAACCAAATTTATTTATTTTTCCTGGAAAACATCCTAAATGATATTTTAAATTCAACAATTCAAACTAAAATGAACTTCGCAGAGAATAAAATCACAGCATACAAATTCCAAAATGCCACATTTTGTAAAATAGGTAGTGCAAAACATTAAGTTATTGTACTAGTTTACAACTTTCTGAGTACATAAATATACTATTTTCAGAAGAAATGGAGCTTATATTAACTGTTAATTTTTTTTTTCCCTCAGGAAAATTCTGAAGTCAAGAAACTTGTAAGTCAAATAATATCCCGTACTCCAATCTCCCATGCTGGAAAACCTGAAGAGATTTCATCAGCTGTAGCATTTCTTTGTTTCCCAGCTGCATCGTATATCACCGGGCAGGTTCTTTATGTTGATGGAGGATACACTGTGACCGGGATTTAGCCGAACACAGAAAAAGGACGTTACAAAATTCTCTAAATGATACTTCCAAGTCAAGTCAAGTCAAGGATTTTACTGGAAAGAGATGCTATCCAAACAAGCTTTCTCTGTTAACATATAAAACAATTTCTTTACTGTTATCTTAAATTAGTTGTTGGTGTCTCCATTATTGTTCTAAATTTTGATATCTTGGTTCCATATGACAGTACCTACTAGTTAATTTTTCTTGTTCAAGTAGGGTAACAAGTACCTTCTTCTTGTAGGTTTTGTGGCCTTGTCCAAATAAATACATGCAATGGTTTACTTAAAACCTATGTGTTGCAGTCAATCGGGTATCCAATAGTAGAAAAAACTAGCAGGGTTTGGAGCTAACCTAACGGAGCTCAACAACAGAATAAAACAATGGCGGAGTAATTTTAGGAGTTTGAGAATTTATAATCCTAAATACTGTATTTCTATTTATCTTCAGTCTTCTAACGGAATCAAAACCTCAACATAAAGACAATTATTACCAATAAAATTGTGATCATGTTGTTTTTTCTTGATTTGAGGACGGTAAAAGTAAAACCGTAAAAAGCAGGCATAATCTACATTACTTTGACAATTTTATTTATAATAGTTTGCAAAAGGGCGGCCATTATTTACTTCAAAGATCAAACATTTCCTATTTCATTTTCTGCATTCGGGTTTTTCTTGGACATGACAATTAAACAATAAATTTTCTATGGAAGATAGTTGTTGTACATGTTGTAGCACTTTCAAGTAGGAGTGTGCGGTGTTGAATTTGTCATGATCCATGATCCGTTCAATTCGGATCAGATCGAAGATATTACAATCTGATCCAATCCGGTGGATAAGATTGTATGAAACAATTCCTAATATTTAAAAGTTAAAACACTCCTACAATTAACAAAATCAAATTATTAATTCATATGATATCTCAAATAAAATTAACAAACTACTAACATTAAAATAATAATAATAATAATAATAATAATAATAATAATAATAAAAACATAATTGTACACTTTAAAGTTCAAAAAGTCTAACAAATTATAAACATTAATAATAAGTTTTAAACGCAAACATAAATAAAATCTTCAAGAATTTGAAATAAAATATAATCATTTGTCAAACAGTCAAAAATAGAGTAAGGTTTTGGTGAAAAGTTGTCATTTCTCAGTTTCAACGATGGGCATAAATAACCTCTGTACAACAAAGCAAATCCTAAACTTTAGGCACACGTATTGTTACTCTAGGAAACAATATCTCTATTCTAGGAAAGCAGTAACTACAAGAATCAATTCCTAATATTTACAAAATCAATTAATGTGTACATAATTAATTTTTGAGTACATATTTAATTTTGGAGTCTATACAACAGTGCACCAGCTTGGAGATAATTGTGGTTGTCAACACTCCTCCTCAAGTTGGTACATAGATGTCGTTCATGCCTAACTTGTCGAGACACCCATTAAAAACTTGATTTGACACAGCTTTGGTGAGTATATCTGCAAGTTGGTCTTGAGATCCAACATGAGGAACTTCAATAAGCTTTGCTTCCAATTTCTCCTTGATGAAATGTTTATCAACCTCAACATGTTTAGTTCGATCATGTTGAACCGGATTATGGACAATATCACATGCTGCCTTGTTATCTCAGTATAACTTCATAGGATTGGTTTGCTCGATATGTATGTCTTGTAATAGATTTCTGATCCACAGTAATTCACACACTTCCTTAGCCATTCCCCTGTATTCGGCCTCAACACTTGATCTAGCTACTACCTCATGTTTTTTACTTCGCCAAGTAACTAGATTCCCACCTACAAATGTGAAATACCCAGACGTAGTCTGTCTGTCTTCGATTGACCCGACCCAATCTGCATCAGTGTACCCTTTGATGTCTAAGTTGTCTCCTTTTGTAAACATAATGCCTTTTCCCGGAGAGGACTTCAAGTAACGCAAGATATGAATGATGGCATTCATGTGTTCTTCGCTCGAGGAGTGCATAAGCTAGATCAGGCTGAGTATGTGCAAGATACATCAATCTCCCAACTAATCTCTGATATCGTTCCTTATTAGTAGGAACTTGATCCGGATGCATGTGAAGCTTCAGATTTTCTTCCATAGGAGTGCTAACCAGGCTCTGATACTATTTGTAACAGCCCAGGCCCACCAAGTAAATATTGTCCACTTTAGGCTTCATGCACCCGTCTTTCACCCTCACGGATTTGCTTTAGATCATGAGTTTCATGCAAGAATCCTTCACCCATGGCCCAAAACGCGTCTACTTAGTTAGGAGAAACCAAGGCTTATATACAAACTATGGACCTCACTCGCTAGCGATGTGGGATGTGACAATCTACCCCCCTTCGGACCTCACGTCCTCGTGAGGGTCCAAACACAATCACAATCACAAATCCAAATCCAAATCCACATCCACACCAAGTAGCGAGCTTGCTCTGATACCAATTGTAACACCCCAGAACCGGGACCTAACGGACCGGGATGTTACGTAATTCAAACCTTACAAAAACCTTAATTCACACATAATCAGAATTACAATCTTCAACAATATATCCACACAATACAATACCCAAACCTGATACCACACATTTCAATTAAATCTCCAAGACAAACGTAATTACAACAATGAAATAAATTGAATCCTTACAACACCTACACACATGGAACTAAATCCTCTGGCGATACGTATCTCCAATATTGCTAACACAAACTCCATCACTTCCATATCTAAGAACTTAATCTGCAAAATGGTGGTGACGAGGGGTGAGCCGTCAATTCGGTAAGTAAATTCATGCATAACATATAAAATAAAACAACATTTGTAAAACCTTTATGTTCAAAAACATTGCTCATAAACTTATCAAAGAATTTTGAAACAATGTAATATTTAATAATACCTGAAACAACATTCAATACAATTTACATATTTAATATGAATAAAACGGTTGAAGCAACACTTAAAATCACATTTGTTCATATTCTTAAATCATAAACATACGTTTCATAAAAAGGTATAAATAATATGAAATCAAAAGATCATTTAATAGCCATGATTTAAATCATTGTAATTTTTATGGAATTAAATAATAAGAACATATAGTTTTATAATATAAATGGTGTACGTTAATCAATTTAAAAGACATTAAAGCTCATATTTCATAGTGTCACCCGTAGCCCGGTGACTCGACCCAAATAATTCCAATGTGTCACCCGTAGCCCGGTGACTCGACCCAAATAATTCCAATGTGTCACCCGTGGCCCGGTTACTCGGCCCAAATAAGTCCAATAGTGTCACCCGTGGCCCGGTGACCCGACCCAAATAATTCCAGTAGTGTTACCCGTAGCCTGGTGACCCGGTCCAAATAATTCCAGTAGTGTCACCCGTAGCCCGGTGACTCTGCCCAAATGATTCCAATAGTGTCACCCGTAGCCCGGTGACCCGGCTCAAATAATTTAGATAATACAGTCAACGAACCAAAGTAGAAAACAATCATTCTCGTTACTTTGTTGAAATCACATATTAGAAACATTAATTTTGAAAATAAGAATATCCACTAAATAAACTCATCGTATATCATATCTTATAAACGTTTCAAAACACTTCAAATACTTTTATTGACATACAAAGTTGTAAATCACATTTAAGAACAAAGTAGTGACTACTTAAGGAGAAACCAATATGTAACTTACATATTCCAAATCATAAATCAAAATAGATAAAGTATTTAAATACATAATATATATATATACATTTGAAAACATGATACGTCATGGATGTACATATAATTAAATCGGTAGTCTTTTTGTATAACAATAACAGTATAAGCAAAATAAGCAATCAAACGGTATTGAAAATGAGTTACAAATGAATTAGTTTCAAAACATTTTATACACAATTCTTGCAGCTGAAACAATTTTATTAACACAAGTAAAATCATTAACAAAATATAATAAGATGGAGATATTAAAAACGATAATTCCATAATTCGAAACAAAAACAAACCATGGATCATGAATGAATTTTCTTACATAATATATACTCATTGAAAACATGTATAATACGTCATGATCATGTATGAGTTTACTTACCTCGAATCCGCATAAGAATTAACTCTGCATCTAAACACCAATTAAAATCACACGAACCCTCTTCAAAGAAAACTGCAACCCATTCCGTTCATATTCTCCCCGAGAGTGATATTTATAAGGTGCATATATATATATATATAAACAAGAGTATTCAAAACCCTAGCTCATTAAGAAATCACTCTAGAATGGAAACTCCATTTGTTAATATTTAATTCTGTTAAGAAACTAATAAATACAAACTCTATTATTTGTATCGGTCAACTCCATCAATTTGATTTCAAATTCAAATAAATGGGAAACTAATAAACACTCATTATTACAGGTCAACTCTTTTTATTGGAATTCTATTGACTTTTCAGGTATTACACTGTCATACCAGTTTCATTCGACAAATCTAAGGCATATTTTCGTTGAGACAAGAAAATACCTTTCTTTGATCTTGACACTTCAATTCAAAGAAAATACTCCAACTGACCAAGATCTTTAATTACAAATTCACGAGCAAGATGATCCTGCAATGCTTTCTTCTCTTCTGGATCATTTCCAATCACTATCATATCATCAATGTACACAATAAGAGCAGTAATCTTTTCTTTATTGTGCTTCAAGAAAAGAGTATGATCAAAGCTACTTTGCTTGTATCCAAAAGTCTTTATAGAACTCGTGAACCTTCCAAACCACACTCTAGGTGATTGCTTTAAACCATACAGGGCCTTTCTCAATTTACAGACTCGTTTGCTGTCTTTAGATTGTATAATACATCCAGGAAGCAGCTCCATATATACTTCTTCTTGAAGATCTCCATGCAAAAATGCATTTTTCACATCAAACTGTTGCAAAGGCCAATCAAGATTCACAGTCAAGGATAATAAAATACGAACAGTATTAATTTTGGCCACTGGTGCGAATGTCTCAACATAATCAATTCCGTAATTTTAGTATATCCTTTAGCAACAAGTCTGGCTTTGAATCGTTCGATGGCTCCATCAGCTTTGTATTTAATGGTGAAGACCCACCTACAACTAACAGGTTTCTTTCCTTCAGGCAAGTTAACAATTTCCCATGTTGAGTTCTTTTGGAGAGACTTCATTTCTTCATTCATGACTTCCTTTCCATCTAGGATCTCTCAAGGCTTCCTACACACTATTAGGAATAGATATAGCAAATAATTGATTCACAAATGATTCATTTTCCTTTGACAATCTATGGTAAGACACAAAATTACTTATGGGATATTTAGGTTTGGAACTAAGAACAGGTTCATAGTTTACTATAGGTATTCCTCTTGTGACCTAATTAGGTAGCACTTTCATGTGGGGTTTGGAATTTACCAGAGGTTCAGACATGGAATCGACTTGAGAGGGCAATTGGTTAAATGGTACCTCATGAAGGGGGGAAACTGGAACTGGAACTTGAACTTGAACTTGTGACAGCTCTTGTGACATCTGCAATACTGGTCCTGAAGATATAGTGGAACCACTTCCCTATTATCCTGACTATTCTCATATTCATTTTCCTCATCATCATTTGACTCATATAGACGGTCATCATTTTCCTCATTTGGACATTCACCACTATTATCCAAGTTGCCACCGAAGTAATTCAGAGTCCGCAATTCATTTCTATTCTCCCCCTGAAGTGAAGACCCAGGGACAGAATAATACATATCATTTTCGTGAAAAACAACAGCAAGAGTTACATATAACTTACGAGAAAGGGGATGATAACACATATGGCCTTTCTGATGCGAGGCATAGCCTACAAATATACAGCGAAGAGCTCGAGGTTCCAACTTATTTCTCAAAGGTTTATGAAGGTGCATAAAGGCTACACAACCAAAAATTCAAGGCGATAGATTCGGGACAATAGGAGCACGTACAACCTTATGAAGAACGTTAAAAGGAGTCTGAAACTGTAAGGAACTAGAAGCTACACGATTGATGAGGTAAGTTGCAACCGTAATGTCTTCACCCCAGTAATTAGTGGGCATGTGGGCCTCAGATAAGGAAGCACGTACAACTTCAAGAAGATGACAATTTTTGCACTCCGCTACTCCATTTTGTTGATAGGAGTAAGGGCAAGTCGTCTGGTGAGCAATTCCATGTAACTGCAAATATTGTTTCAAATCTTGATTAACAAATTTTCCACCATTATCAATGCGAAGAACTTGTATATGAGATTGACACTAAGTGGCTATCATCTTGTGAAACTTTTGAAACAATGAGCTAACTTCATTTTTAGATTTCATTAAGCATACCCAAGTCATACACATGTTATCATCAATAAAAGAAACAAACCAACGTGCACCATTCATAGAAGGGGTATTGGCTAGACCCCAAACATCAGAGTGTATTATCATAAACGGCACTAGACTTTTATTCATACTTATTGGAAATGACACACGATGGCTCTTAGCCAGTTCACAAATATCACACTTGAAATTTGAAGCAATTATCTTAGAAAAAGATTTCGGAAACGATTTTTGTAAATATCCAAAAGATGCATGACCTAAGCGCCTACGCCACAACCAAATTTCTGAAGTCTTGTCAGACTTATCCATTGAAAAAACTTGAGCCAACTGATTGGAGCTAGCAGGCATTAGATCGAGATAATAAAGCTTTCCCGTTCTAGTACCATAACCAATTGTCTTCCGAGTCCAGATGTCCTTAAAAAAACAAGAGTTAGGCCAAAAAATCACAACACAATATAAAGCATGGGTTATTTGGGCAATAGACAACAAGTTATGTTTGAGGGAAGGTACAACCAAAACAGAATCCAAATTCAAATTATTTATGAGAGATATTGAACCTTCTCCAATCACAGGAGAGGTAGTACCATTGGTTGTAGACACTATATGTTGTTTAGATGGTTTCATAGATTGAATATGATTACTGTCCAAGGTCATGTGATCTGTAGCACTAGAATCAATTATCCATGTATTATCACTATTAGGTGCGGAAGTATGAAGAGCCTTACCGGTGTTACCTGAAGTAGCAATCAAAGAGGAGACTTCTTCAGGAGTATTTTTTTGAAGATTCAGCTACAGCAACAGAGGCATGGTTGCCTTTTGAATTTCGTTTGTGTGGTGCTTTGGATGGATCCCACCAATCTGGATATCCAATCAGTTCATAGCACATGTTCTTAATATGTCCAATTTCACCACAATAAGTGCACACACGTTCTGGTTTTGCAACTCCTATTTCATAGCTTCCCTTTTATGATCCAGATGGCCGAGTTTGGTCTGCAACATGGTTCAAAACAGAGTCGGATTTCGGGTGTGTTTGCCGTTGTTGAGGCTTGCCCCGGCGAGCCACCATGGCGGAGGACTCTAAGTGATTAGCTTCGCCATTTACTGTTGCTCTGCAAACGGCATCACAACGTACATACGCATAGGTCTCTTCAAGGTCCATTGCTTGGTCCTTTCAGAGAATCTCACTTCGGATTTGTTCAAATTCGGCATCAAGTCCACTGAAGAATATGTGCACATGCAAACGTTCAACAAATTGTTTATATGTGATAACATCATCGGGATCTTTCATTATAATCTTATCACGACAATCCAGTTCTTGGAAAATTGCGACAAGCTCACCGTAATAGGTGGATAGAGAACGACCAACCTGTTTGGTAGAGAAGGCTTGTTGATTCAATGCAAAAAGTTGTGATTCATCCGACCCATCGTAAAACGCTTTGTCTAGGGCGCTCCAAATTTCACGTGCGGTGCGCAATCGAAGATAGCGCTTCATAATCTCTGGCGACATAGAAGTCAGCAACCATCCTTTAACTTTTTGATTTTCAGCATACCACTTCGCATAGGAAGCATCAGTATAATATATTCCAGTTTTTCATGTCCTACGATCTACATCTCCAATATCTGAGACCATACATCATAGTTCACTTCCATCAGAATAACGCCGGCTTGAAAGCCAAATTTTTCTGATTGAATATGGATAACTGGTACAGGTGTAGAGGATTCGGGTTTGTCATTAGCCATGAGGCCAAGATTAAGGTGAAGGTTCGAATGGTATGGGAAGCTCTAATACCAAGTCAAAAACAGAGTAAGGTTTTGGTGAAAAGTTGTCATTTCTCAGTTTCAACGATGGGCATAAATAGCCTCTGTACGTACAACAAAGCAAATCCTAAACTTTAGGCACACGTATTGTTACTCTAGGAAACAATATATCTATTCTAGGAAAGCAGTAACTACAAGAATCAATTCCTAATATTTACAAAATCAATTAATGTGTACATAATTAATTTTTTATTACAGAATTAATTTTGGAGTCTAAACAGCAGTGCACCAGTTTGGAGATAATTGCGGTTGTCAACAATAACAAAATACAATAGCACCCAAAATTTGCTCAATGTTCTTTTATCCAAAATAAAATAAATTGGCCAAATATAAATTATGCCTTAATTTTGGAGGATCCGGCGGAATGGCGGATTTTCATATAGAAATCCAAGATCCAATCAAATCCAATGGATTTCAAAATTTATGATCAAATCCAATCTGATCCAATTATATCATCAAATCCAATCCAATCCAATGGATTTCAGAATTTATGATCCAAATTCATCAAATTATGTCATCATATCAATCCAATCTAGATTCATCCGCGTCCATCGGTTCTAATTCCCAACAAGAACTTGGCATGCAAGTGGGCAAAGGATAATATACGTGTGAATTCAATTGCTCCAGGGATTATTAGGACCCCACTCATGGATGCTATAGAAGTATAAACCTCTTCTCCTATAGACCCTTAATTTTTAGAGAATTATTATGTTTTGTATTCTTCAGTTTGTCTCCTAGATCTTCCTTGAATTGTTTCTGCTACAAATTTACAAGGGATCAGCTAGCATACTTATAACCTGGAAAGCATATAAAATCGTTTACTGTAATTCTAATTAACTAAATTTATTCCTTTTCCTGGAATACATCCACAAATGATATTTATAATTCAAACTAAAATTAAGTTTAAAGAGAAAAAAAAAATGACAGCATACATCCAAAATGCCACATTTTGTAGAACAGGCAGTGCAAAGCATAAAGTTACTGTACTAGTTTACAACTTTCTGTGTACATAAATAAATATACTATTTTCAGAAGAAATGGAGCTTATATTAACTGTTAATTTTTTTTTTTTCCTAAGGATAATTCTGACGTCAAGAAAGTTATAAGTCACTTAATATCCCGTACTCTCATCCCCCGTGCTGGAAAACCTAAAGAGGTTTCATTAGTGGTAGCATTTCTATGCTTCCCAGCTGCTTCGTATATCACCAGACAGGTTCTTTACGTTGATGGAGGATTCACTGTGAACGGATTTTAGCCGACCACATAAAAAAGGATGTTACAAACTTTTCTGGATGTAACTTCCAAGTCAAGTCATGTCATGTCAAGGATTTTACCGGAAAGAGATGCAATCCTTACAAGTTCTCTCTGTTAACAAATAAAACAATTTCTTTACTGTTATCTTAAATTAGTTGTTGGTGCCACCATTATTGTTCTAAATTTTGATATCTTGATTCCAAATATGTTAGTGTTTTGATTTTAAAATGTGAACCATAAAATGTATCAGTATCACCTACTTGTATGTCACATGCTCACATCACATCTTCACCAATATTGTTCTAATGTAAAAATTCTGGATAATTATGGACAAAATAAGGCTTTATATACCGAAAAAAAGATTCATATAACAGAAATGGAAAAAAAAAAATGGTACCCTGAAAATGCTGTCTAATAAAAACCAGAAAGAGAAACAAAGAGAAAGGCAAAATCTGCTCAATCCAGCCAGCCGAGATCTGAACATCATATTTCTGATAGGAAGAAGAAGAAGAAGAAGATGAAGCTGGCCCACTAAAACCCACCACCCCAACTCTTTGATGAGTGTCATCATCATTTTCAACGATCCTGATTGAAAGCTCCTCTTGATGATGATGATGATCGGAAGAAGAAGAAGTACTGGACCTGTTTTCTGATACTGCAACACTACTTGAGTATACTCAAAGGGTCGTCAATGTTGCCTGAAACAAACCAGAACCTGAAATTTTTCCACCATGGAGATGGAATTGCTTGCAGTTGCAGATACCTCCATTGTTTGATTCAAGTAGGTTTCTTTTTTTTTTTTTTTTTGGGGGGGGGGGTTGGTGGGAGGCAGAAAACGAAACGAATATTAAAATCTATAATGGATCCGGATGAGGATGGATATCCATAGACGATATCCATCCCCATCCCCATCCCCAAAAATAAAATTTGGGGGGGACGATATCCATCCCCATCCCCATCCCCAAAAATAAAATTTGGGGGGGGGGAAAATAAAATTTGGGGGGGACGATATCCATCCCCATCCCCATCCCCAAAAATAAAATTTGGGGGGGGGGGGGGGGGGGGGGGCAGAAAACGAATATTTGGGTTTACTTAGAATACCTGAATTAACCGAAGCCACTTTCTATGGGTTCGCTTAGCATTCACAATATCTGCCACGTCAACATTTCAAGCTTGCTTCTCATTGATTTTTCTCTTTTGTTTGTTGTAATGTTTGTTAATTGTGTTTATTGTACAGCTTTGTACAATTAATTTATAATAGTTTGCAAAAGAGCCGGCCATTAGATTCACCGATACAAGAGAATTAGACAATAAAGTTTCTTTGGAATATAATTGTTGTACATGTTGTAGCCCTTTCAAGAATAAATGCAGCCAAATCACACAGTAGGAAAGATAAAGAAAATTATAAAAAAGAAGAAGAAGAATGTCAGAATACAGAAACCAAAGATGGTCTCTCAAGGGCATGACTGCACTTGTTACTGGTGGAACCAAAGGCATCGGGTGAGTGCTCTCTCTCTCTCTCTCTCTCTCTCTCTCTCTCTCTCTCTCTCTCTCTCTCTCTCTCTCTCTCTCTCTGTTGGTTTTACTTCTTTCATGTGATGATTTCTATTTAATTGTTTTTCCACTACAAAAACTGTTCTTGACGCTGAGATTAATGACGGTTTTTAAACGACATGAATTGTCTGTTATGACAGTTTTCCTCTATCATAAACCCTTGTTTTTTTTGTGTTGTTCAGGTATGCAATAGTGGAAGAACTAGCAGGATTTGGAGCAATAGTACATACATGTTCACGTAACCAAACAGAAATTAATGACAGGATTCAAGAATGGCAGAGTAAGGGACTTCAAGTGAGTGGCTCATTATGTGACCTGAAAATTAGAGCTCAGAGAGACAAGTTAATGGAGACTGTCTCTTCTTTATTTGATGGCAAACTCAACATCCTGGTATGCTTCCATGCTTCTTCATATCATGCATTAGGATCACGATTTTTCTAGGCTCTTTTGACCCACCAAACTCGAGGAATTTCTTATAGCAGATAATATTTCCATAGGTGAACAATGCTGGAATTAGTTTTTCAAAGGAAACAACAGAAGTCACTACAGAGGAGTTCTCAAATGTAATGTGTAATAATTTCGAGTCTGGTTACCATCTTTGTCAACTTGGACATCCTCTCTTAACAGCATCAGGAAATGGAAACATTGTATTTATCTCCTCTGTGGCGAGCTTTGTAGCTATACCTCATTGTTCTCTCTATGCATCAACTAAAGGTATGTTTCATTTTTTCTTTTTTTCGTTTTTTTTCTATTGGAAAATCAACAAAATCATTACTTGGTTCCAACAATTCCACATATCCTCTCACAAAATTTCACTTTAGGAGCGATGAATCAACTCACAAAGAACTTGGCATGCGAGTGGGCAAGGGACAATATACGTGTGAATTCAATTGCGCCGGGGGTTATCAGAACCCCACTCATTGATGCTGTAGAAGTATAAACCTCTTCTCTTATACCCTTAAATCTTAATTTTCCGAGAATTATTATGTTCTGTATTCTTCAATCTGTCTCCCAAATCTTCCTTGAATTGTTTCTGCTACAAATTTACAAGGGATTAGGCGATTATCATACGTTTACCCTGGAAAGCATGTAAAACCGTTTACTGTAATTTAAACTAAATTTATTCTTTTTTCCTGGAATACATCCACAAATGATATTTATAATTCAACAATTCAAATTAAAATTAACTTTAAAGAGAAAGAAAAATTACAGGATAGTAGGATACAAAGTCCAAAATGCCACATTATGTAAAACAGGTAGTGCAAAACATAAAGTTATTGTACCAGCTAGTTTACAACTTTCTTAGTACATAAATATACTATTTTCAGAAGAAATTGAGCTTATATTAACTGTTATTTTTTTTTTCCTCAGGAAAATTCTGAAGGCAAGAAACTTATAAGTCATATAATATCCCGAACTCCCATCTCCCGTGCTGGAAAACCTGAAGAAGTTTCATCAGCGGTAGCATTTCTATGCTTTCCAGCTGCTTCGTATATCACCGGGCAGGTTCTTTATGTTGATGGAGGATACACTGTGACCGGATTTTAGCCTAACAAAAAAAAAAGGATGTTACTTCCAAGTCAAGTCATGTCAAGGATTTTACCGGAAAGAGATGCAATCCTTACATGCTCTCTTTCTTTACTGTTATCTTAATAAAGATTTTAGGTGTTTCAGAATGTATAGTCCTAAACATTTCCATATCTCTTCTAATGGAACCAAAACCTTAACATAAACACAATTATTACCAATAAAAATGTGAACATCATGTCTAATTTTCTTGTTTTGAAGACGGTAAAAAGCAGGCGTAATCTACAATGCTTTGTACAATTTATTTATAATAGTTTGCAAAAGGGCCGGCCATTACACGCCATCCATCTATTGGATTGCCTATGTCATTTTCTGCATTCCCGTTTTTCTTAGCTTTAATGATATGAGAAAATTAAACAATAGCCCTTACAAGCATTGGTGTGTGGCGGATTGGATATATTGGATTTGCCATGATCCAATATATGATCCGGTCCGGTCCGATTGGATCGAAGATATTACAATCCGATCTGATCCAATCTTAGAGCGGAATCTAGTCTAATCCAATCTTATCCAATGGATCAAATTTGTATGAAGCAAGTCTTAATATATAAAAGTTAAAACAGTCCTACAATTAACAAAATCAAATAATTAATTCATATTGTATGTCAATAAAATTAACAAACTATCATAATAAAAAGATAATTTTACACAATCTACGAGAGATGGAGAGAGGATAATCTAGAGAGAGAAAGTATGCATCTAGTGCGAGTAAGGGGAGATTTGACGATCTTCGGGGTCATGACCTTAGAAGGGATTTTAGGGATGGTTTGGTTTCAGTATTCATGATAACCTGAATTCATATGTAGACTCACTGGGTTTGTGGGGGATTTTCAAACCATTCGGGAAAGTTTGTGGCATTTATCTTGTAAGCGGTGCAACAACACCTCTTTTGAGTTCACTTGGTAATTTCGCCGAACACCTTTTAGGCAAAATCGAAAAATACCACCAACTTCTTCTAAGACCTTATTTAAATGGACTTACAAGCACAATAATGTAATACTAGCAATAAGGAAACATAATCAACTAAAAACAATCATACCACAACACAACACAAGCAATTTTACGTGGTTCACCAAAATTGGTTACGCCTACGGAGGCACCGATTTCACTAGATAATGAGAATGACAAGTACAAGAGATTACCTCTAACCCACAAGCCTTCTCTCTTCCTCTAGGTCTCAATCCTTTAACCTCACAATCACTCTTTGTTTTAGGTTTTTCTCTATAGCTTTTTTTGTCTCTACACATTTGCACACACTTAGTCTAAAAGCTCAACTAACAACTTACTTATATAGCGAGACTTTTAGCTAATTACAACATAGCCTAATAAAACCCAAAATTACAAATATGCCCCAAATACAAATACATGCTACTTTGAAACAAACATCAATATATCTTTCTTCCAAGATGAGTGGGAGAGGAAGCAGATTCGAGTTCATCAGGTTTGAATCAGTGGAAGAGGCTATTAAGGTGGCAGGAATGGTTGATGGAATGCATGTCTATGGGTGGCCAATCAAAGCTAAGGTGGCAACCCATGGATGGAACAGTCGAAGGAAGCATGATCTGGAAAAGGTTAAGCATAGGAGGTTGGGAAGGGAGTTCAGTAATAGGTATGTCTGAATTCCGTCGAAGAGTGGAAATTCTAGGGGAGATCAGGTTAGACCTCAAGTACATTACCGTCATAAGCACACTTTTACGGAGGCAATGAGAGGTAAGGAAAGTAGAAATGATGAAGCTGTGAAGGAGGGGGGAGAAAAGGAGATAACCCTGTAGTGGAAGCTTCAGAAGAGTGAGGAAGAGTGGCTTGACAGAAGCGCAGTGGGTTGCTTAAGGGATTTTACGAGTGTCCAGGCAGTTAATCTAAGGTTTCGCAGTAGGGGGGAGGAGGAGGATAGCGACAAGATGGAGAAAGGTGACAGAAGATAACCTGGGAAAGAAAGAGCTCAGAGCAAGATTGGGGTTGCACAAAAGGGAAGACATAGGAAAAGAAAGGCTGAAGGAAGCAATGGGAGGGTGGAGGTCTAATTTTCTTTGTCTAGACAAACTATCTTAGCTGCTAAGGATATTAGTTTGGGGAGGATACTAGGAGATAAAGGTAAAGGTATGTGGAAACGTATGCCAAAAGTCAAACCTATGATCCAATTTCTAGGATCTGGAAAGCTTATTCTAGACAAGAATCGAAGTCAATAATGGGGTGTAGACAGCTTGAGCTCTTTTGATTCAAACAAGGTTTTGGAGGATTTTAGTGACTTAAAAATCTGGATGGGAGAGTGCTCGAATTGGGCCTTACTTAATGGGCAGGACAAGAATTATAAGGACCAAGCTGACTCTTATAATTGTGGGCCTTTGAATAATTTAGCTGGCCAGTCCATAGTAAGGGAATAATTGAGACCACAGACCCACTTTTAATTATAGAGTAACGCATGGTAGGGATTTACGGCCCCTACTAACTCTTTTGAGATTTCACCCCAAACTATATCAAGGGTGTGGATATGATGTAATAAAGCGTCTTCTTGTGACATGGGCAACGAGGAATGGTGAATGTGGAAATTCAGGAGAAGGGAGGGAGTTATTGGAAAATGTGGAAACGGGAAGTAGGGATTCTGATAGTGTGGAAGGTGAGGTAGGACAAACAGGAGAAGGAATCCAAATCCCTATTGAGCTAGTGGAAAAGGAGGAAGATATTGAAATAAAGTCTTCTACCTTTCGGAAGCAAAAGAAGGGGGAAAAAATAGAATGTTTGATTAAAAGTCACAGCATGCAGACAAGACTGTCAACAGCGAGAGTTAGGAAGAATCAACTGGACTCTTGTGTTAAGAGGCTGATGAACTAGAACTTAGAAAAGGAAATGACCAAACTCATAGAGAAATGAGTGGAAGTGGGAGCCTTGAAGTCTAGGAAGGACTTGTGTATTGAAACCGAGATGACTAAGAACAACTTTCACTCGAATTTTGCCTCTCAAAAGTTGTCAGGCGAACATTTCAACTTTTGGAGGGCAAATCCCTTGCCAAATGTAACTATGAGTTTGAGTACCAACCTCATTCTCCTTCTCTAGACAATGACGAAACGAATGACCACTCCTAAATGAGCACCCGCAATAGTACAGAGCCGTAGGAATAGCACAACGGTGAATAGAGTTCGTTCCACGAGGATTGATGTATTGAATACCACAATTGATTGATTAATCACTATTTAGACAAGCAAAGAATGATTGATTGAACTTACACTACTCAAAGTTAACTAAATTAAACATACAATTAAAATGCAATTAGTGAAATTAAACAAGCAAACACACTCAAGTGAAGTCAAACACAAGCAAGTGATTGTAGTACTTATGGGGAATTAGGCTAAGACCTTTGAATCCACCTTTCCAATTCTCATCAATTTTAGGCACATCATTGAAATAAATTATGCAAGTGTATATATAGATTCATGATACCCTCAATTAGCCTCTAACCTTTCTCAAGTGATAAAGACAACATTCATATGCACCAATAACCTATTTCTCAATGGTTATCCGAACTACATACAAATTCATTAAGTTTTGTGGCACATAATCGAATCCTAAAAGTTAGCATCGCATATTTTTATCTTACCAACTTCTATCACACATTTCGTCAAGCACGTTATGTGCTTCTCCTCTCGGTGTTTCACACAACAACCAAACAACTACCCAATGCTAGCTAGACATTCAATAGCAATTAAGAACATGAAATGGGTGTACACAACACAAGCAATAGTGATAAAGTGATGGCCTTTGTTAATAATTCATGGAAAAGGCTTCATCTTGGCCTTAGCCAAGGAAGTTTAGTTCATGATACAATAAATGGCTACAAAATATGTGAAATGAGTACAAGCCATAAATAGAGACAAATAAATGTAAAGAGATGAGGGATTAGAGTAAACTAAGTGAAGAACTCTTCCTCTCTTGCTTGGATTATGCTAGGCTTCTTCTCTCCTTGACTTTTTTTGCTCCAATGTGGGATTTTTATAGTAGGTCTGGGCAAGGAAATAAGATAGGGAGGTGGGATTTGGGCTTAGTGATCATGCCTAAATTGTTGTATATTTCAGCCCTCATTTCCTATTCCTTTGTCTCGTTCTTATGTGTATTTTATATATATTTTATGTCTAATAGGCTCGTTGGTGCTAATTGCAGGCAGTAGATGTAATTTTGGTGTCAGAAGCGTGTTGCAGGAACTGGCCAAAAGGGGCCAAAGGTAGCTGAAGGAAAGACAAAGGGTCATCAACAACTCTAAGAGTGAGGGTCAAGTGCGGGTCCCAACCGCACTCCACCCGCACTCTAAGCCAAAGTCGGGACTTGATACCTACAGAGCAGATAAAGTGCGGGTCATCCAACGTCACTCCACCCGCACTACTGCCAAGAACAGAAAGTTGGAATTGCACCTGATAGTTAAAGTGTGGGTCAAGTACGGGTCATTTAACCGCACTCCACCCGCACTGTTGACAGGACCCGAGAACTGAAATGTTGAAGAAAAGATAAAGTGTGGGTGCTGTTCAGTTCACCTGCACTGGACCTGTACTCTGCACTCGACAGCTTCTATTTTTAAGCTTAAGTGACCTAATTTTGTATCCCCTATAAATAGAACCTTATGTCATTCAACCCAAAAGCCCTCATACATATATTTTCAGCAACTTAGTGTAACTTAGCTTTTAGAACACTCTCCCTACCATTCAAACCATATCTACTCAACGTAAAGGCAATTAAGGAGATTTGGATTCAAGGCTTCAAGGAAGGAGATTATCTTCAAGGCTTTTGTCTCAATCTCTTCTCTTAGTTTTGTATTTGTTTGTAAAGAACATGAGTAGCTAAATACCCCACTATGGGGTTGATGTTATTTGTTTGATAGATTTTGGGCATTTGTAAATAAACTCTATGTTTTATATACATATCTACCTCTATGTTTTTTTCTTTGCTTTGAATGATTTCATTATTGATTTGTTAGGATACACCATCTTAGCATGTTAATTTGGAATCTTTATTGCTTATTGAATGGATGGGATTTCCAAAATCCCAGCTCAACAACCGTATTCTTAAACTAACCTCGAATGGGTGACCGACACTATACATTCTAGGTCGACATTTGAGAAAGGATTAGAAGTCTTCACTATACACCCTAAGTTGGCTACCTTAATGATTTTACGAGAACCAACATTCAAGTAAAATCCGGTTGAATAACCTCGAACTTCATCCAATCTCAAACATGTGGCCTCCGTTATACACTATAGGGCGGCCACTTGTGAGAAAATTGGAAGTCATCGCTATACACCCTAGGATGACTACATTAGAAATAGGTTGAGCTATAATTAGATAAATGAGCTTCATGGTTAGAATCTCAATTGAGCAACTAGCCATTGTTGGTTGTTTAGGAGGGATTAATCGCTAGTAGGGGGTTTTCACTATATACCCTAGATTGACCTCTTGCTACTGATACATAGCCAACACTATACACCCTAGGTTGGTTACATTTGTCATTACATGCTTAATTGAGAGTTTGTTGAAATTGTCCCAATATTCGCTTACGAATCCATCAACTTTATAGTTCCATCATCATACATTCATCACTCCATTACCATTCCATTTAGATTGTATTCTTAGTTTAGTTTATATTATATTTTCACCTACCATATAATTTACTTTTATGCTCACTAGTTCTATTAATCCTAATCTTATCACCGCTACCCCGATCTCAGTAGACAACACCCGTGCTTACCGCTTTACTCATATTTATACTTGTGAAAGCATCGCATAGGTTTTATAAATTGTTTTGACAGATGGTTTTCTAAAGGTGTGAATCGTCTTAATCACTTAGACGGTGATTTGATGGAGGTTTTGGGTGATTTAGTGAAGGATTTGAGTGAAAGATTTGATCTTGGAAGGTTTGAAGTGTTTTGGAGTGTCTTGGAGCTCAATGGTCGTGCAAGAGATGTTCCAAATGAAGCTGAAGGAAGTTATTTATAATGTATGGAATTAGGGCACGAAACCATATAAAAGCTGAGCTGGAACTAAAGTGGCACTGGTGTCTGGCGCTGGTCGTCCAGCGGTGCACGGCTACCACACGTGCGCTAGTGTGGCGCCAGTCGTCAGGTGCCGGTGCTTCTTCTCTCTTTCTTCAACTCCTTGGTTGCTCACTTTCGCACCAACAAAGCCCAGCTTTGCTTGATTTCTCATAGATTGCTGAGAAAGCCTGCACAAGCTCATTAAACCATAAAATACTCAGTTTTACCTAGAAAATGGGAGCAAAAGGATAAGAAATGGGGCTACACCAAGTGTAGAAATAGGCATTATCAATGAACCCACTGTAAACCTTCCCCTCGGATCACTTAGCAAGAAGACTCTCATTTTTTTCCCTAACACAACCAATCCCCATACCACCAAACTCCTTCCTTTTACATAAGGCCACCCAGTTAACCATGTGCAATTTCTTTTTCCTCTCTTCATGACCCTAAAAAAATCTGCGTTGAAGCCTTTCCATCTCATTTGCAATCCCAGTTTGAATTCGGAACTTAGAAAGATAATATGTAGGGATGCTCGCAACAACCACCTTTATTAACACTAACCGCCCACTCTTATTCAAGAACCTCTTCTTCCAAGGTTTAAACTTTTTTTCAATACGAGATATCATCGGTTTCCAAAAAGCTTTCTAACACGGTCTTCTGACCACTTCTAAATGAGCACCCGCAATAGTACGGAGCCGTAAGAGTAGCACAATGATGAATAGAATTCATTCCATGGTGATTGATGTATTGGTTACCACAATTAATTGATTAACTACTATTTAGACAAGTAAAGATTTAATGATTGGATTACACTACTCAAATTTAACTAAATTAAACATACAACTAAAATGCAATTAATGAAACTAAATAAGCAAACAAACTCAAGCACTTGGATGTGAATATATGTGAATGAGGCTAAGACCTTGAATCCACCTATCCAATTCTCATCAATTTTAGGCATATCATTGAAATAAAATAGGCAAGTGTATATGTAGATTCATATGCCCTCAATTAGTCTCTAACCTCTCTCAAGTGATAAAAACAATATTCATGTGCACCAACAACCTATTTCTCAATGATTATCCGCACTACACACAAATTCATTAAGCATAATGGCACACAAATGGAATCCTACAAGCTAGCATCGCATATTTCTATCTTACTAGACCTGTATCGGGCATTTCATCGAGCACGTTGTGTACTTCTCCTCTCGGTGCTTCACACAACAACCAAATATCAACTAAGTGTTAGCTAGGCACCTAGAAGCATTAAGCAATTGAAATACACATATATAACACAAGCATTTGTAATAAAATGATGGCCTTTACTAATGATTCATGGAAAAGGTTTCATCTTGGCTTTAGCCAAGATGGATTTAATTCATATTACAAGAAATAGCAACAAAATATAAGATTTTTATACAAGCCATAACAAATTAAAAATGAAATAAAGAGAGAAAGGTGTAGAGAAAACTATATGTGAAGCTCTCCTCCTCTCTTGGTATGTTGGTGTGCTTGGCTTGCTTCTTCTCTTTTAGTCCCCTTCTATGCTCCAAGGTTGGGTTTTGATGGTGGATAATGGTGGGAAAGTTGGGTATTTGGTGTTTGGTGAAATGGAATTGAAGTTTGGTTGATGGATTGAGGGTTGGATGTGGTGATTTGGTGGATTTGAAGAGTAAAAATGTGTTCTTGAAGTGTTTTGGAGTGGAAGGGTCGTGCAAGAGGTGTTGGGAAAAGATAGGAAGTGAGGTATATATAGGGTGTGGAAATTAGGGCACAAAAACCAAGAAAAAGCTAAGCTGAAGCACTGTTGCATTGGTAGTGCGCTGGTGGTCAGGCGCACGACCAGCGGCGACATTCTGCCGAATTTGCACTGGTCCGGCGCTGGTCGAGTAGCACCATGCATTTCTTCATCAGTTTTCAACTTTTTAGCATCGCGCACCGTTATAAAAATGGTCATAACTTTCTCTAGAAATATCAGAATCGCGATCCGTAAAAACCGTTGGAAAGTGGACAGCTGGGGCTTTCCGAAAATAGGTTGCACGAAACCTAGTTCAATCTGAGGTGGGATATATTGCCCCCAAAATATAGGTGTACTACACAAGTCTTTCCCATTTTAGCCCTTTTAAATTCCAAAACTCATCAATTAAGCTCAAATACCTTATTTATGGCAAATAACCTACACAACACTCGCACAAAAAAAAAAAAAATTAAATATATAAATACGCTCGAAAATGAGTACAATTGATAAGAAATGGGGGCTATACCGAGTGTACAAATGGGCACTATCATCTTCCACGAAAAGGAAGTCCTAGATAAGTGATAGGGAGGCTACCATTTTTCCCCAAGAAAACCTTTGACCACTGCTCTTCCACTCTCCCCTTTTTTTCCTATTCTCATGATACAGGATTTATGGTAGTTTATACGTAAACCAAAAGCAACCTCAAAGCATCTAAGAATTCTCCCAACATTTTCTAATACTCCAATATTGGTTAAAGGAATAGGATCGTATCATCCACAAATTGAAGGTGAGAAATGTGAACCTCATTTTCACCAAAAATCACACCCTTCATCAAGTCTTTGTCTTGTGCTTTAAGAAATAATTTATGAAGACCTTCTATGACGATATTAAAAAGGAACGGGGACAGAGGATCTCATTGGCGCAACCCTCTCTCCATCCCAAATTCCAACATAGGGCTTCCATTCACCAAAACCGAGAGAGAGGGCGACGAAATGCAATGTCTCATCCACTATCTCCATTTGCAACCAAAACCCATTCCTTTCATCATAGAATCCAACACAACCAGGAGAAGCAGGAATAGGAGGTGTGTTGCGTGACTCGAATGGGAAAGTCCTTTTGTATTTTCTCCTCCTACCTGGGCTGTCAACATGCAATTTCGACTGAAATTTCGGCCATCCATAGGGCGTGTGATTTATGCTACAATGAAAAGGACATTATGGGAAGGAAAATTATGATAGTTAGCGATTCGAAAGTTGTGGTCTCGTGGATCAACGAGGAAAGCTTTGTTAGTATCAACCATGTCGATATGATTTATGACATTCGTGCCAAGTTAAGATGCATGGGTAACACTGCTGTCACTTTCAATCACAGGGGCTCTAATTCCTTTGCGGACTCGCTTGCTAAAAGAGGATCGGTGAACACGGATGACTTTGTGGATTGGAGCTAGTTTTGGGCCCTTCTCGAGGCTGTTGTTTCTGGGTCGTGTTTTATGTAGTTGGTGTTTGCCTTTGCTTGGTCTTCTAGCTGTTGGGGTTGTCCAGTTTGCTGCCCTGTTTTGATGTTTCCTTTCTTGTGTTGTGTTATGTCTGGTCCTTTGAAGCTTTGTGGCTTTGGAGGGTGTTGGATGTCTATCCCTTCTTGTTTGTTGTTTCTGTGCCTTTTGGCCTTCTTAATATATGTCGTTCAAAAAAAAAAATTAACAAACTATTAACATAAAAACAATATATAATTGTACACTTTAAAGTTCAATAAATCTAACAAATTATAAACATAGGTTGTTTAAATTTATAGCGCTCTTTAAAAAAAAAAAAAAGTATTATATTATACTATTATTACATAAATTTGGAGTTTTTTTAGGAAATGGGAGGATTCAAACCCGTAACATCGTGGTGCGAGTGTGAGGGGTATTACCACCGGACTAACCTCATCTCATCAAATTTATGGCACTCTTTGAAGATGCACTTTTGAGACTATCACCGAGTTAATAATTTGAGTTTAAATGGCACAAAAATATGGTGATGGATAAAAATACCCCTATTTTTAGTTTTATTCTTTTACGTATCCTTTTTTTTTCTTTGATTTTGTTATTTCCAAAAACCTCCATTGGCTCCAATGGACGTCGGAGGACGACGAAGGAGAACTAAGAAAAAAAAAAAAAGTGGCAATAAGTCTCATGTAGATCACCTGAGACTTATTGTCCAACATTTTTTTTGTTTTATTTTTTTGCATTACACCTAGTAAATCTCGAAAAAAAAAAAAACAAAATAATTCTCAGAAATACCAAAATAAGTCTCGGAAATACTAAAATAAAATCTCGAAGACTTAATTCCTTTAATCCGAGACTTATTTTCTAGAAATTTTTTCAAATCCCTTTTTTTTTCATTTATTTTTTTTATTTTTGTTCTTTCATGATTTTTTTTTTTTTTTGTTCTCTTTTCTTGTCAATTCCTCTTCTTCATCTCAAATACTTACTACAGTAGAGATAAAATCACAATTTCTCTACAACTAATTTCTTGAGAGATTTTTTCATTTTCTTGCAAAAAAAATGAAGGAAAAAGTTTTTTTTTTCTTGAAAGAAAGAGAAAGAAGAAAGAAAAGTGAAGTCAAGGGCATTTTTGTCCATCACATATTTTGGTGCTAAAAAATATAGAATCATAAGTTTCAAACGCAAACAAAAATAAAATCATTAAGAGTTTGAAATAAAATATAATCATTTTTCATAACAAAATATAATAGTGTCCAAAATTTGCTCAATGTTCATTTATAAAAGACAAAATAAATTGGTCGAATATAAATTACACCTTATATTTTGGCAGATCTAGTCGATTTTCATATGGAAATTCAAGATCCGATCCGATCCAATCCAATGGATTTCAAAATTTATGATCCAATTTGATCCTATTAGATTGGATCGGATCGGATCCTGCACACCCCTACTTTTAAGAAAAAATGAAGTCAAGTCACAACATGAAAGATAAAGAAAATAATAGAGGGAAAAAAATGTCAGAATACATAAACCAAAGATGGTCTCTCAAGGGCACGATTGCACTGGTTACCGGTGGAACCAAAGGCATCGAGTACTTGATCTCTCTCTCTCTCTCTCTCTCTCTCTCTCTCTCTCTCTCTCTCTCTCTCTCTCTCTCTCTCTCTCTCTCTCTCTCTCTCTCTCTCTCTCTCTCTCTCTATTGTTTTTATTTCATTGAAGTGATGATCTATTTTTGTTACATTAAAGTTGATAATTTATTCTTTTTCCAGGTATTCAATAATGGAAGAACTAGGGATTTGGAGACAGGGTCGTCTCCAAACATTTTGAGGCCCAAACGATTTTATGATATGGACCCTATATAAAATTATTACCACTAACATAAAAATTCAACATTACTAAGAAAACAAAAAAAAACAAAAAAAAAAAACAAAAAAACAAAACAAAAAATAGTGTCAAATCCAATTTCAACTAAATTCAACAGATATTTCAAGAGTTCAAAAATAAAAGCAATTGATTTTGTAAATTACAAGAAATGATGGACTGTTTTCAGAAATAAAAGGAAATGAGACATTGAGAGGTAAGACAAAAACCTTTCTGGCAGCAAATCGAAATGGGAAATGAGGCTAGTCGACGGAGAGAGAGGGCGGCGATTTTACCTCAAACGATGTCAAACTAGTTTAGCAAAGAAAGGTTAGCAATTGGACTCTTTTTCAAAAGAAAAAAGAATTCAATTGGACTCAGACAATTTTGACTTAGACGATGTCAAACTAAGTTTGATACAGTAGAACACCTGCAAATTAATCTTCTATAAATTAATATACTCTCTAAATTAATAAAAAAATATAGGTCCCGACTCGAGCCAATGTAAAAAATTAATAAACCCCTCTATCATAATAATTAATAATTTCTTTTTGAAACCCAATGTAAAATTTTGGTCTCAACTATCGTATAAATTAATAATTACATAAAAGTACAAAATATATTACATAATAATCAAGAACTAGAAAAGTACTTCAAGATGTTAGTTTGCACAATGCCACCATGTTTGATATTTTTGACTTAATCCTTCATCTCTTAAATTGTCCTCTTGTTATATCAAAAAAGATAGAAAATAGAGAATTTTTAAGAACTAATAGGAATAGATTTGTTAGGTATATCTTGAGATCTCTTTTGTTATATACAACAACAAAAAAAGCTTCACTGTTTATAGGGTGAGTATCCTTGGTTTCTAAGTAATCACATTACTAAAAGGAATTGGAAATTTTCTTAATAAATCTTTCTTAAACAAGGAATCCTAAAATAGATAAATAAATAAAATAAAATAAAAAGTAACTTTCCCTAAAAAGAAAACCGATTAAATAACGAATCCCAAAAAAGGAACCTTCCCTAAATAAGAAAACCGACTTCCACGTATGTTCTAGGATAAAATAACACTTTACAATATAAAACCCTTCAAATTAATAACTCTAGAGGCGTTCTACTGTATATTATAATTTAATTGGGCTTTGATGTTTATTTTTATTAAATTGAATTAGATATAAATAATTGGGCCTTATTAAAAAAAAGTTAAAAAAATGTTTGAAAATGGGTTTTCTTAAACTTAAATATATTGGTCCTGAAACCCCTAATTTTATAAAACATAAAGAAGTAGATTGGACCATTTAAGGCCTTAATTTTATAAAAGATGAAATAGATTGGATTTTTTTTGGGGCCCCAGCATTTTGCTGGGTTTGCTACCCTTGTGGGCTGGCCCAGTTTGGAGCAATAGTACATACATGTTTGTGTAACTAGACAGAAATTAATGACAGAATTCGAGAATGGCAGAGTAAGGGGCTTGAAGTGAGTGGCTCAGTATGTGACCTGAAAATTAGAGCTCAGAGGGACAAGTTGATGGAGACTGTCTCTTCTTTATTCTACCATGGCAAACTCAACATCCTGGTTTGCTTCCAGGCTTCTTAGTGCATTAGGATCACGATTTTTCTAGGCTCTTTTGACTCTCCAAACTCTAGAAATTTCTTATAGCAGAATCATTTCCATAGGTGAATAATGCTGGAATTACTGGACAATATACGTGTGAATTCAATTGCGCCAGGGATTAACAGAACCCCACTCATGGATGCTGTAGAAGTATAAACCTCTTCTCCTATACCCTTAATTTTTAGAGAATTATTGTGTTATGTATTCTTCAGTTTGTCTCCCAGATCTTCCTTGAATTGTTTCTGCTACAAATTTACAAGGGATTAGCATACATATAACCTGCAAAGCATAAAAAATCGTTTACTGTAAATCTGTAATTCTAACTAAATTTATTCTTTTTCCTGGAATACATCCACAAATGATGTTTATAATTCAAACTAAAATTAACTTTAAAGAGAAAAAAAAAACAGAGGATACAAAGTCCAAAATGCCACATTATGTAAAACAGGTAATGCAAAACATATATAAAGTTATTGTACTTGTTTACAATTTTCTGAGTACATAAATGTACTATTTTCATAAGAAATGGAGCTTAGTCAAAAAAAAATTCCTCAGGATCAAGATAATTATGAAGTCAAGAAAGTTATAAGTCACTTAATATCCTGTACTCCCATCCCCGGAGCTGGAAAACCTAAAGAGGTTTCATCGGTGGTAGCATTTCTATGCTTCCCAGCTGCTTCGTATATTACCGGGCAGGTTCTTTCTGTTGATAGAGGATTCACTGTGAATGGATATTAGCCAAAAAAAAAAAAAAAAAAGGATGTTACAAACTTTTCTGGATGTTAAAGAGATGCAATCCTTACCTCTCTGTTAACAAATAAAACAATTTCTTTACTGTTATCTTAAATTAGTTGTTGGTGTCACCATTATTGTTCTACATTTTGATATCTTGATTCCAAATATATTAGTCTTTTGATTTAAAAATGTGAACCATAAAATGTATCAGTATCACCTACTTGTATGTCACATGATCACATCACATCTTCACCAATATTGTTCTAATGTAAAAATTCTGGATATTTATGAACAAAATAAGGCTTTAATATACCGAAAAAAAGATTCATAACAGAAATAAAAAATTTTAAAAAAATGGTACCTTGAAAGAGAAACAAAGAGAAAGGCAAAATCTGCTCAATCCAGCCAGCCCAGATCTGAACATCATATTTCTGATAAGAAGAAGAAGAAGAAGAAGATGATGATGATGATGATGATGATGATGATGATGAACTGGCCCACTAAAATCCACCACACCAACTCCTTGATGAGTCATCATCATTTTCAACGATCCTGATTGAAATCTCCTCTTGATGATGATGATTGGAAGAAGAAGAAGAAGAAGTACTGGACCTGTTTTCTCTTACTACAACACTACCTGAATATACTAAAAGGGTCGTCAACGTTTCCTGAGACAAACCGGACGTGAAAAGATGAAAGAGAGATTGTATTTGATAGGAATAAATATTATTGATATTGAATCGTTTACTTATACAAGGAGATTTCTAATCACTCCTACAAGTCAGGAGACAGTAACTACAATACAAGCTGTCAAGCTACAAGATAGGAATTACAATAAGAAAGATTATATACAATAATTATCTATTCTAAATATAGAAGATATGAAAGATTATCTTACTAACACTCCCTCTCAAGTTGGAGAGTGGATGTCCTGCACTCCGAACTTGTGAATCATAGGAACAAAGGTTTCTTTACCCAAAGGCTTGGTCAAGACATCTGCTAACTGATGTGCAGAATTTACAAACTTTGTGATCACAGAACTATCTTGAATCTTATCCCTAATATAATGACAATCCATCTCAATGTGTCTAGTTCTCTCATGAAAAAATGGGTTGGCTGCAATGTGTAATGCCACCTTGTTGTCACAATAAAGAGAGGCGGAATCCTGATGTGAAAGTCCCAAGTCCTTTAATAGATATCGGAGCCACGTCAATTCACAGTCAATTCACAGTAGGCTCCTGTCATTGCACGATATTTTGCCTCTGCGGAAGATAGTGAAACTGTTTTCTGTCGCTTTGACCTCCAAGATATCAGTGAGGGTCCAAGAAACACACAATAACCCGAAGTAGACCTCCTAATGAGTGGGCAACCTGCCCAATCCGAGTCGCAGTAAGCCCTCAACCTAAGATCACTGTTTGAAGAGAAGAATATCCCTTGACCAGGGGCACCTTTCAGATATCGTACAACCCGCAGAACTGCTTCCATATGTAGTTTCCGAGGTTGATGCATAAATCTACTCAAGACATGTACAGCATACGTTATATCTGGTCTCGAAACAGTCAAGTATATTAGTCTACCAACTAGTCTCCTATACTTAATCGAATCTTTGAGCAAGTCACTCTTATCTGACAATTTCAAGCCCCGTTCCATAGGGGTATCTATAGGAGCTGCGCCTAACATACCTACATCCTTAATAATTTTTAACCCATACTTTCGTTGAGAAATAAATAAACCATTCTTAGAAGCGGATATTTCAATACCAAGAAAGTATTTTAAATCACCAAGATCTTTTGAATGAAAATGACTATGTAGAAATTGTTTAGTCACAGCAATGCTAGCACGGTCATTCCCAGTAATCAGAATATCATCAACATATATCAATAGAGCTGTGAAAGACTTGCCTTGTTTTCTGGTAAATAGAGAATAATCGGCTCGGGACTGTACGTAACCAGCAGAGCAAATGGCTGCAGAGAACTTCGCGAACCACTGACGAGAGTCTTGTTTCAGACCGTATAATGATTTATGAAGGTGACACACCAGTTCCTCCCCCTGTCGCCGAAGTCCGGGAGGCGGAGACATATAGATTTCCTCAGCCAAATCACCGTGAAGGAACGCGTTGTTGACGTCCATTTGATGAAGAGACCAGCCACGGGCCGCGGCCAATGCGAGCAAGCAACGAACGGAGATGATTTTGGCAGTGGGAGAGAAAGTATCCTGATAATCAACACCCTCCAGCTAAGTGAAACCCTTTGCGACCAACCGGGCTTTGTACTGCTCGATAGAACCATCCGACCGGTGCTTAATTTTATACACCCAACGACAGCCAATCGGTGTCTTGCTAGGCAGAAGCGTAGTGAGAGACCAAGTGTTGCTGGCCTGATGATGTAGCGGAAGCTCTGTCGAGAAAAACCTGCAAGAAAACAATTAGAAACAACGATTTGGATCCTTTGATTCGCGCACGAATACCGGAAACAAACCCTACTAACGCTCCGTTGATTCACGCACGAATACCGGATTATTAGGCTTCAAATACGATAATCGACTTCGCACACGAAGGATAATGTAATTGGATAGTTGAGAAACATCTCTGAATTTTATTTAATCAAAAGTCAATTCTCAAACCCTAATACAAGCTACTTAAATAATAAAAGAAACTCAAATCTCTTAGGATTCTATATCTCCTAAAATTCCTAAACAAGAAAAGAATTATAAAACTTCTAAACCAAATCGGGAAAAGAATCCCAAATGAAAAAGAAATCAAATCTCCTAAAAATCAAAAGAATCATAAAACTTATCTAAAAAGAAAATTGGATTTGATTTAATAAAATCAAATCATAAAATAATTAATAACCTAATTACATATAAACTAAAAGGAAATAAAATATTCGTATCGAATCATGACGATAATTGGAAATAATAATTAAAGCAACAGTTGTCTTGCCGCGCACGAAACTTAACG